>JAHZNC010001452.1:0-15917 GCA_027744095.1 Zhuqinia jingwanae
TTTACAACAACGACTGGATATTATTATTATTATTTATTAATAATAAAAGGGCTGTTATTGGCTCAACTGGGAGTTGGTATGTTTGTCTAAAGTTTGTTTACCGCGAAACGAAACCGAAAAACTCGTGAGTGAGTCACTAAGATCTATTCCTGTCTTGTCCTTCTCATTCAATTTTCATACAAATATATACATACATACTTTTTTACTTTTTCTTCTAACGTTTGGACAATAGAACCCGAGAGCTTAGAACTTGGCATCTAATTTTCTATCTGATTATTTATAAATAATAGTTTTGTTCACCTTTAGCCCATGATTAGTAAAATGATAAGAGCATAAGTCGCCATAATGACTACGATTTTTATTATTATTACTTTATGATGAAACTCCCACTCTCCATCAACCCATCTCCGGGTATATCAACTTAAATAATAAATATTATTATGCACAGCTTTCCAAGAGGTATTCTACATTTTGTGAGCTGATGGATGGATTGGCTGCTACTAGACTGGAATAAGTACTTAAGTAGCATGTTGTTTTGGTATCACCAAACACACCGACAACCGATTCATGTTATATATACACTCAGATCCACAGTAAAATACATACGTCGTCGTCGTCGTTCTCTTCCTCCTCCTCTGCTTTTTGCCTACATAATACATGGGTAATCCGATTACTACTACACAACAACACGAGCAAGAAGCGCTTTTCATTGCAAATCGAGCAGTACTATCTTTTATCGCCAACACCTTGAATAGTGATGATGACGAGAATGTCCATGAAGTGAGAAGAGTGTTTGGTTGATCTGTGATCTGGTCTGATTTGATCACACATAGTATACGTAACATCAACATCAAACTTCAAACAAACCAGTATATATGAATAATAACGGTAGTATATTATTATATATACTTTACTAATGAACATATTGGTCTTAATTTAAAAGGCAAAGAGTCAATATTAGTACACAGTTATAAATATTTTTCGAGACTGACAATAATGAGCGAGAGCAACGTGACTGCTCTTCTTTGCCAGTAGTAGTTGTAGTACTACTACTAAATAGGTAATAATCACATCATCAACAGGAATCAAAAAGAAGATGAAGTATGATACTTATGTAGGCATGTATCATATCATATATCATCAAATCCTATCAAATTCTCATAATCAGACGGAAATGGCAAATCAAATCAGCTTTATCAAATCAACTTTGATGATGATAATAATAGAGGAAAAGGGTATGATAGGAACATAAAAGAGTATGTTTTAAAAAAAAAGAAGGACAGGCTCATGTTGTTGGCTCTTTTTCTGTGTGGGTTTTTCACAAGAGAGCTCTCGTGTACATGTCTAGTTTTTGGGTGTTAAAAATCCAATTGGAGGTAGTAAACCTTGGTTTATGCCAATATCTGCACGACATATAATATGTACATTTACCAGTTCATACTAGTGAATATTGCGGAATTAATCTGCCTTTTATGTGTGATGTTCACGATGATTAGGATGATAACTAAGTAGATTGACTATGAACGTGAACATGTGTTTCCAAGAAAGCAACCTTGGCTTTTGGTATTATTTCGCTCGATTGCAAAAGGCAAGTCACTGCTCACGTTGCAGGAAACCTGTGAAAGTTTACTAATCATTTTTATCTCTCTCTCTCTCTTTCCCACTCTCTTCCTCTCTTTTTTTACTCTACCTTATCATCTTAAAATTCGCGTCATTGTTATAGAAGAAGTAGCACTAGCACTATAGTATTTTCATAATAGATGAAAGCCTTTTATTGTGATTGGGACTACACAATGCAATGAATGGTCATAAAAATGAACAAAATATCGGTGTACCTATTAAGTCATATACCTATGACGCAGATGAAGAAAATGTAATGAATGATATCATTTCTTTCTTCTTTTGTACTTTTTAATACTCTTCTTTCGCGCAAGGATTTTCTTTGGACTTTAGTAAGATGTTTTTGATGATCATATGATGATCGATCTGCTTTGATCACACATTCCGCACTCCAAACATCTCACTATTACATCCTTTTGCTATAAAAAAAAGCCGTCTCTGGGGTGAAATAGGAAGAGCGAGAAAACGAGAGAATAATGGAATTGGAGAGGATATGGGATGATGATGAGAATTTTTGCTTACGTCTTTCTTCACTCACGAATTTCATTTATGATTACGTTTTTTTTCACAATGGACAATTGTGATCTATAAACATAAACATGTGTGTAGGCATGCATAATATGTGTAGGTATATAAATGATTCTTCTGAGCCACTGACTGTGCTTGCTTTTTAGTTGGTTATTTTTACTCTCTTTTTTACTTTGTGGTCTGCCTGTTCGGTGGTGAGTAAAAAACGTGCTCGTGGTAAGTGGTAAGGTGGGCTCGCAAAATTCAAAGAACCACACCAAAAGTGTCAACCCACACACATTTTCATTTATCTTTTCATACCTCGAAACAAAAAAAAAAGAATAAAATTATAAAAAAAGGTTTGTTTGTTTGTTTGTGATACATATATATACATAAATAGATATACACACATTATACATTCATGTTTGCAGGCTGGAATGAAAGTCATAAAAAAAACAGAGCAAAAAAAGTTTAATATTTTACGTCCTCTCAAAACTACCCCTTTTTGAATTTTCAAGAAGAAGGACAAACCAAAGTATTATTATAGGGAGGAGGAGGAGGAGGGTGGCTGGATAATAGGTAAAAAAAGGGGAAAAAAGAATAAAGATTTGTCATGAAGACACCAGCAATCTACATCATCATCACCTATATCGCAACATACCATGTCAAGTCAAGTGAAGACGAAACGAGCGTGTCTAGTCAAATCATCAGCATATATACAAGAGCCTATATGCCACCCACTACACATAATATATCACCATTAGCAGACATGCATGCATGCATGCGTGCCTGCATATATTACTCTCTTTTTTTGCGATCCTCTGCTGGCGTGCATAGTTCATAGTATTCATCGTCTTTACTGATTTGACTTTTTTTTAGTTGAGTAAGTTATTTGCTGTAAATATAGTAAAGCCAAACCAGTCAAAAAAAAGTTGTCTCGCTGTTACTGCACTACTGCTGCTTGGTGGTGGTGGTGCTGCTCTGCTGTTTTTGTTAATGACCTTGACCTTGCTTGGATCTTAATAATAACTCTAGCATATTTGTTTTATGGTTACTTTTTAGTAGTTATGTGTACATGTGTTTGACTCAGTGTGCTGGGTTACATGTCAGTTTTATATTCCTTGGCAACACCAACACAACAGGTTATAATGATCACTGCTTTTCTGCTGCGCTGCTGTTTATGTTTCCAAGTTGACTTATTGTGGGAATGGGAGAGTAAATACAATAATACACTGCCCCTGTCAATGTCATACTTCTCCTCTGCATATACTATTATTTTGGTATCCAAAATACCTTTTTATACTTATAAGTGCTTACATGCTTTTCTATATATTTTTTCATATCCGTTGTCGTCCTCATCATCAACATCTTTTTTGACAGTTGAAGTTAACTTCCTTCCTCTTCTTGCCTTCCCTTTTGGAATAGGCGCTTGTCCCTCTCCTGTTGTTGTATATAGTGGCAGCTGAGATTCCGCTTTTGATTTGCAGACTTACTACAAAAACAAGTGGTGGACTGTCTGGCTGAGTGAGCTGAACTGAGGTGCCTTGATGGAGATATAAATAAATATGTTAGCTGTCTTTTTTATCCGATGCTTTTATTATGTGACAACAACACGACAGAGTAGTAAAAACAGACCGACGACGATAGTTGTTGCAGAAGGCGAAGGAGAAATGAAAATAAATGATATTACTTATATTGTCCTTCCTTTGTGTGTGTACGTGGTATAGTATATATGCAAGTCTGTTAGAAACTTTCATGTTTTGGCACTTCCCATTAAAGTGATAGTCAATTCTCCATCAGCGCCCCACCTTCACCACCACCACCACCTACCACCACCGGACAGACAAAGTATAGGAGTGCATATTATTATTATGTACACATTCATTCATTTTGAGTGCTTTGTTCATTCAATTTAGTAGGAGACCAGGCTAACATTTCAACCCTAATCATTTCCCTCCTTCTAAAAACATAAAACACACACACATTCTACTCCAACTCTCAGGAAATTTACCCTTCTGTTACTGAAAAGAAATGTATTATGACCATAGGTAGTCACCGATTGTCCTTGTAATGATGTGATGATGGGTGTTATGTAGGGGACCAGACCAGATATCAGAGGACACAGACCAGACCACCAGCACCAGCATATAATATTGCATCGAACTTTCTCCATCATATCCTAAGAGAAATGAAGAGAGTGCTAGAGAGAGAGAGAGAGAGAGCAACAAGAGAAAATTGAAGTTTTATAAAGCAGCAACAATAGAAGCATATCCTTTCCACCACCTTTCCCCCTATCCTCTTCTACTCCTAGTTTGCAGGTTGAGAATCAAGTTTGCAGGTTGAGAATCAAGTGAAAGTAGTATTTTTTTATCATAATTGCCATGCCTCATATTTGTCATTTTGTATTCATGCAGAAACTATAACACTGTGAACTATAATGATTACAACACAACGCAGAATCATAAGCACAACCGCCATCATCGCCACCTTACAAAACAAAAAACTCTGTACATCAAAATGACGAGGAACAATTAAGTAAAGACTGTACATGGTACATCATACAACAGTATATAACAGTAGTATTATAACATCGGCATAGGCTTCATCATAAAAAAAAACAGTTTATGGCAGACAAGCTGGCGGATGACGAAACACACATCATGTTGCTTGCTAGTATTTTGCTGCTCCTGCTTGTCTTCGTGCGTATGTATGTTGTAAATTGCAGTGAAATTTTGCACAAGATTGCAAAAAAAAGACATAATAATAACAATAAACCTAAGTAAAGCAGTAGTTATGAACTGTTTTCACTACTTTCTGCAGTGTTTCGACTACTAAGTTAGTTATAGTTAGTTAACTACAATTAACTAAACCAAATTATAATGAACTGTAAACAGTTCATAATAATAATCTTAGTAATAATGTAATGTAAGTAAGGAAGAAGTACACACACAACAACAAACACTTTTTTTTTAAACAGAGCCCCCGATACCATACATCACACATATATATTATTCACAACATAGACAAACATTAGTAATGCTGACATCATAACATGGTAAAAAACTAATCATCATTTCATCACATTATAATTTTCAGCTTTATGCTGGCATAACTAAGAACAAAAGTTCATCACTCATCATCAGCAGCAAAACAACACAACCAACCCAAGTTAGCAAAAAAAAAGAACATTTGCAAAATTTCAGGAGGACAGAGAAATAACACGAGAGTAGTAGTGGTGGTGGTGAGAAATACAACTAGTGAGAGCGTACCTGTGCAAAAACCACATGGTCTATATATTTAGGTATTTAAGTTTAACATAAAAAAAAGTTGGAGATAATTGAGATAGACTACCAACCAACCGACCCGCATTATACATATTCAGATATTCATTTGTTTTTCAAAATGCCTTCTTGCCTCTTTCAAGTTTTTCATTTTATTATTCCATTTAGTAGTCTTGTCTTCGCTTTTCGTGTGTGTTCTCTCTTTGTGTGAGTGAGAGGATCGAGTGATGATACTCTTCCCAAAAGTGGCTTTGATGCTTTTAGGTATAAATGTAGTGCATTTTCAACTTGGCATGGTCTCTCTCTCTAAGCATCCTTGCCACTTGCTACTTTGCTACCACAGACATACATTATACATACACCACTTACCACGATTTGCATTTTATGCTCTTTTTTTGGTTTGGTTCGGTTGGATAGATGATGATGGGCATGTTTTAATTTCACTTTTTTTGTCAAGTGTCAGACAGCTAGAAAGGAGGGAAATATGACGAGAAGAGTAAAAGTCTATATCAGAAATGTGTTATTGCATCCCAATTTATAGATCAGAAGACACACACGTGGTTTTCATGATGAGGACCTCCTTCCCTCCCAGCAACACCTTACAACTATTTTTTTTCTAATAAAACCTTTTCCGGGGATGCGGATGTTTGCGGATAATATGTCATGCTGTTGCCGTCAACCTTGTTGACTTGACTGCTCATATCATTTGCTTTGTTCTGTTTTAAAAGGTTGCCTTTATACTTTGAGGCTGTGATACAATATGACATCATACAAAAAATACATCCTTTTGTAGTAAAAAAAATTCATACTACATCACACCAGATCCCCACCATGGCCATCATCAAACCAAGCACAGAATGAAATGAACTATTTCAAAATTGCGACTTTGCACATAAATCAATAAGGCTGCTCTCACAAAAACATATTATATATATCTCTATTTAGATAATCTCACTTGCATCACTATTCACCTCACCACCACGGCCATCATCATCATCACATCATCATCATCTCATAACTTTTATAAAACTAATGAATCTACGGAGATTATGACACTTTACCACGTCCATGTGGTGCCGTGTGTGTGTGTGTGTGGAAAGAGAGAAAGTACTCTCTACTCACTCAATCACAAAACTTATACAACTTGTCTTGTATATATTATAATATTATTATTGAATACTATTTCATATGATACAGACTCACAGGCATAGCACGTGCGTGGTAAGGAACCTATTATCATTTGATGATAGGTTCCTAGTCAACGAAAAATACAAATTTGGAAACAAGTATAGGTAATATTATATATGTAACTACTAGGATGCATCTTCAATGTAATAAGATTTTTTTTCCAAACTTCTTTGGTTTCATTGGAATGCTTCTTTTATTGATTTCAGCCAAATAACATTGCTGCTAGCATATTGAAAAAAAAACTGGAAGGATTTTTTTATGAGCCTATGTTATGAAGATGATGCTATTCTTCTTCTCTTTCTTCTTCAATATGTAATGATACTATAATCGTGTTATTGGGATGCAATCTGCAATATATTATCTTGTATCTCATCTTATCTCCAGCAGAAGTAGCAGCATCTGCAGCAGAGGATTTGCTATCCCATGGGAAACGATTCCATGTATAACAATAATAATAATATTATTATTATGAGATGCGATCATGGTAAATAAATACCAAATACATTATTACTTTTATTACTAAATGATGTGCATGTTTCATCCTTCCAACTATAAAAAGTCGGTTTTGACGGTGATGCTTCAAATGCTTCATTTAATATATACATGTGCACAATTTAAAAAATTGCTAGAAGAATAATATTATGCACGTTACAGGAGCAGCAACAACAACACAGCGTACCATTTTACTTCTACGACGACATCTTATGAACACACACACACACACACACACACACAAACAAGCCTAATCTTACTTTTATGGTTTCTTGAGACGTAGTGGTGGAATTTAGCTTCTTCAATTTTTGATAGCGCCGTGTAACAAAATACGTAATAAAAAATATATCGTTCGCTTGCTCGCTGTTTACAGTACACCTTAAAAATGCATAAAATATCCTATTAACTTACTCTATCTCTCTCTCACAGGCACATATAGCAAAAACGGAGACTATCATCATCACCGTGCGCAGTGGTGCATCTAAAACTCGGTAAATGTTATAAAAAATGAAAAAAGGTATTTACTTTAAAAAAAAAAGCTTGTTTGCACTTTAGATAAAGTTGTGTAAATGTTGTATTTATGATTACGTCAGTAAAAAAGTAAACCGGAGTATCCAAGTACCAGTGTGTTAACTTTAATGAAACGTTAACATTTCATTAAGATTGTATAATATTATATCGATATATATATACATATATATATTTGTTGAAATTAGGTAGGCACATAGGGATACGTATTTGTTAAACCAATAAAATTGTTAATTAAATTTCTCAGAAATTAATGAAGCTAATTTCTGCCTGTGACAGAATTAAAAGGGAACTAAACGAACAGACAGGGATCCATCCACATATACCAACTTTTGTACGTGATAATGTAATAAAGTAATAATGGTATGTCATTTCATGATAACGTAGCAGTGGGTATAGCAACATGCATAAATATCTTATCGAAGTAACCATCATCATATCCCTCCTAGTATTCTTTGCACCAAACCACTTTCTTTTCTTTAGCTTCCAGCATCAAAGAATCCCACGTAATAAAAACAACAAAGTTCCTATCCATCCCAAACTAGTACTCCCTTCGACAACCACCAACAACTAAACTCTGAAAGAAACTAAATGAAGCATGTGTGATGGGAACAAGATGGGAAGGAAGAGAGAAACAAAGCAGAAAACTTGTAAATTCGAATAGTTTGGTGCAGCTCTGCTCGAAAACTTGTATAGTAACGTAACTATTAGAAAAAAACAAACATGAACAGCAACATCACATCAAATTCGATGATGCTAATATAGCATGGGAAAAAATATTAAATCCATATCCCATATCTATCTACACACCAGACAGACATTCCAGATGTAAAAAAGTGGCTCAAACTTGCTACTAGTTTCAAAGTTTTTTTTGTTATGACTCATATTTATTATCATTTATGAAAGGAACAGGCAGACAGACAAAACATGGAACTTAATAAAAATGCCCTTCGGCCCAGTTCGTATTTATTAAATACCAAGCCACGATATGATGATGATATGCCAAGGAATTCATAAATTAATTTTTAACATTTTCGTTGCATATTCCACACACATTCTCCTCCTGTACTTGCATCAAAAAAGGAGAGAGAGAGCAGAGCAAAACTGTATTTGTAACTTTTGCTGCTACTATCTGTACTTCACAATAACTCTTTCACTTTTTTCCTGTATATATAATAAACTCTCCAGAGCAGACAGAAGAACCACCTTTTTATCTAAAGAGAGAGAGCAAGCGAGAGATCTTTGTGTATAGTAGAGTAGAGAGAGAGCATCTAACATTTATTCAGTCATTCGTATTTTTGAGATATTTATATTTGATTGGTTTTAACGCTGCAGAAATATTTTTTACTCTCATTCTGAAATAATAATTTTTGAGTGATTTGGACGGTGCAGAAATTATTCTCTGAGTTGGTACTTACATTCATTGCAATATCGTTAACGGACACATATGTAAATAAATAAAGCCACATTGGATCATCAGTGGTAATTTACAAATAACCGTAAGGTGGTTCTTAACAAGTATCATGCAATGCAACCGGTTCAATGTTCAATATATATTTTGATTATACATTGCATATTATCATCATCATCATTGCGAATTGAGGGTAATGTTAATAAGTTCGCAAAGAAGACTATCAGTCGCCACGCCAGTCCAACGCACTGCCTGTGTGCGCGCACTATTTAGCTATTCTGCAAACTTTTTCTGTTGCTGTTGCTGCTCCGTCTCCTTTCAATTATTCACGTAACTTGGAAGATGACGGTGTACACAACACACAAGTTTTATGTAGAAAAGTTAAAGTGCGAATTGGGGAACAAGAAGGACAAATCCGGCTGTAACCGGCGATCTTAAAAACTTTTTCTTTAGAGCAGAAGAGCTGCACACTCACTAACAGCAGCAGTGATCATCGTCATCATCATCGTCATCATCATCGTCATCATCATCTTTTCATGAAACTTACTATAAGAAGCAGCATCATCATCATCATCACAGATCGCAATAACCATTTTCATCATCATCAATCTTAGGTACGTATATATAGCAAAACAGCATAATAATAGTCGCAATAATAATAACATTTGCTCAAGTGTGTACTACATTAGATGTACATAGAATGCAAAGTGTTGTGTACAGAGAGAGAGAGAGAGAGAGAGAGCGCAAAAGAGGTAACATCATCATCCTTTTTATTATTATGAATGATCATGCTATGAAATGAGAAGAAGAGATCATCAAGATCATAATATTTTGCCATATGCTCAACAACCAGCAGCAGCAGCATATGTACATAGTTACTTACGACTACGACGACAACGACAAGTATTATTGAATGTGATGTGTGATGTTATTATGAGAGAGTGGTGGTGGTCTTTCTTTTTCTCTCTACTTGCTTTATTTTTTGTCGTCGTAGCTCATTTCATATGGTAATGGCAATAATCACCTCATCTCATCTTCTCTCCTCAGCAATGGAAATTGGAAACCACCATACCAGCAAGCAAACACTATCATATCATCATTTTAAACATTACTACATGCATTACTAAATCTTTAAAAATCTACACCTCTATCTTAATGAAGATGAAAAGAGAAACTATAACATAACCACACACAAACACACTATTTTTTTTACAAAACTCATTCATAATCATAACATAACACTAATCGTAAAATGAAGGCAGTAAGGCTTTCAAGAGATGTCATGTTGCGAATTACCGGTGGCCGCTATAAAAAAAGAAAGGCTGTGTTGAATTAGTAGTTTCTTCTTTTTTTTTGTAAAGTAAAAAATATTTTGGCAAAACTTTAGGATTACATAATCTAACTTGCAAAACTCTGGAGATTGATGTCGGAGGTGTCGATATAAACTTTACGAATGTGCTTGCTCCTACCTGACTAAAAACTTGTGCAATTCAATTTTCTGAGAAATTTAGAGAAAATATTTTTTATGAGTACCTATCTGCATACATACCTATATTATTATCTCGATATAATGATGATGATGAAATGATGATGATCAACATCATCATCATCACCACCATCATTTTCAGAATCAGTAGTACTGTAGGTTTATATGCGGCAATAAATATTATGTAACGATAACGTTACTTCATTTCATACAAAAGCATCTGTTGAAACTTTATTTTTCGGCTCTGATTTTGCTTCATCTTTGTAACTATATTACTACTTTACACATAATCTCGAATAAAACGGAATTTGGAAATTTAACTTGAGCGAATAAATTGACAAAGGGACACAATATTGCTCTGTGCTTGACTTGACGTCACTATAATATGTTTTTTGTTGTTGTGTGTGAGAGCAGAACAGAGATCACAGAGGAACAAAACCAAGTTTACATGGATGTTTCTATCACCATATCTTCTCACTCAGTCAAGTCATCTCATCTCGTAGCTCAGTCAGTGTCCTCGAGTCAAGAGCATGATGTTGATCATGATGATGATATTATTTTATACGTGCTTTTTTTTCTCCCACCCTTTCATGCAATAAGTACCACATTTCTGGTGGCATTACAACAAAAGCAGCAGCAACAACAGCAGCAGCAAATATTACATGCACATTGAAAGAATGTCTTTTTATATGTTATATTTGAAAGAAAGGTAGAGAGATAGAGAGATTGAAACTCTGAGGCTGAGGGAGAAAGAGAGAGATGTTTGCTGTTGTTGAGCACTGATCCCCTGTAACTTTTTTTTTTCGCCGGAGGTGGTTTCTATTTAGATTCTTTATCCATCCATCCATCCATCCATCTACCACCACTACTACTAAACTATTACTACTACCACTATCCGCCCAACAGACGACAAAAAACAATTTGGCTAGGAAAAGCAAGGAAAAAAAGATCCTCCTTTCACCAAGGACAGAAAGGGTGTATGTACCTTTTACGCACATATACAATACATACCCTTACTTTCTCTCTCCCTCAAGTTTGCGTGCACAACGAATTACTTAATAGCCGAAAGAAACAAACAAACAGGGTATGACGTGGACGATGATGATGATCACGAAGAACCAAAAGAAGAATAAGGCGACGGCTATGAAGAAAAGATGATAGTGATGATGATGATGATGATGATGATATACAAGTTGTGGTACTCTGGTGATGGTAAAGCAATAGGAGAGTTTTTTCTCAGTCAGGATGAGATTTTTTTTGGAGAGTCAATAACAGACAAAGAGCTTTAATGGATAAAAAAAGTTTTTTCTCCTTCTTTCTCTTCTGACAACCAGCAAGCTATTTCTTGCTTGAATGAATGTCCTTAATAGAATTGAGTACTACATACGGACGGGGGAAAAGAAGAAGAAAAAGAAGAAAAAGACCAGAGCAAAAAAAAAGAAGAGAGATGGACATTTTTAAAAGTTGGAAGGAAGGAGAGCCGAGCAATGGTGGAACATGGATTTTATTCCAGATCTCTGCTCTTTTGCTCTGGTTTTGGTTTTTTTGGTCAAGTGTTCAGTATTTGCGAAGAGGAAAATCTAAGTGAAAAAGATGAAAATAATACTTACGTACATATACACACACACACACACACATTCAAAGCGCGCAGCGTACATAAATACATAAAAAAGGTCAGAGTTTCACAGAAAATGCAGCCGCATCAGTTTTTTCCTCAGATTATCAAAGGGAGTGTTTATGACGTTCTATCATCTGTGGTGGACGATTCTCTACATAAGAATAATAAAAACAAAAACAACAACACATCCTCCATACAAAATTTAAACAGGTACTTTCACAAAGACTGACTTGACTTGATGTGACTGTTGGATCGAATGACCAGAGAGATAATAAAACTATTACTAGGCATGTATACTCACCGGGGCCGTACTGAAAGAGAAAATGGATGTATAATATGATATTATATTACTTCTCTTTTTTTTGGAGAAAAGATGCTATTTTCGCGGAAAAGTAAAAAATACTTTTATATGTACAAAAAAGGAACGACACAATAGATGGAAAACAGTTTTTTCTGCATGGCAAATAACGTCGTCGTCACATTTTGTATGCATTTCAGTACCTTACAGTACATATAATATTATTATTATTATTATATTTTACATGAATACACTATGCACATCAAGAAAACAAAAGAGTTTAAGAGAGAGAAAAGTCTATTGCATCCAGCACAGCTGAAGAAAAGGCTGATAAATTATTCAGTAGAATGAAGATGAAAGTGTGAAGAATGGAAGAACGCGAATGGGCTCATTGTTTCCTTCGTCTTTCTCTCTGCATGTTTCTCTCCAGAAGAAAATACAAACTACTACTACTATTACGTATGTACTTTTTTTGTGTGTTTTTGTCTGCTGCTGTTTTTTCCAAAATATGCTAATAGTCGTCTAGCAGCCAAAACAAGAAAAGGGCATGCAAAAAAATGGGGTAAAAGTACTAAAATAAGTTTGGCGGAGAAAAGGCCATGGTAGTAAATATGCTATGGGTAATCAACAGAAACAAAAGAAGGAAAAAAACTGAACTCATATAGATTTACTAAACTATATAGAGAAAAAAAGAAAGAACATGTACAAGAAACATTGCAATAAAGGCCCCATCATCGTCATCATCATCACCATTATCGTCGTATTATGCAAGCACAAGAATATATAATATGTATACATACATTATTACAGCGCATTATAACAACAACAAGAGAAGAAGTAGTGCTAAATAAGTAATGTTCCAACAACAACAACAAGCAGCGCAGCAGCAGCAGTACAATGTCATTCCCTCTAATTTGACGGGCAATTTTTTCCCTTCTTTCATACCAGCTTGGTTGACTGGTTTTAGTTGGATAATGGAAAATGGAGCATCCAAAACTTTTGAAACAAAGTATGTAATAACTGCTTATTATCCATGCTGTTGGATTGGAATGACGGGGCTCTTTAAACAATATTTTATGCTTCTTTGCACCACCACCAGCAGACAAAACCCATGTTGATATCCCCAAGTAGAATGCAGCGGGGTCTCATATGTTGATGCAGAAAAACAAGACAAGTGTCTTTTGTAAATATTTTAAAAATACATTCATATGTAGTACCTGTCTATTTACTATACTTGCATATTTCATTAAAAGCTTCTATTCTTGTACGGAAAGAAATTTGCAACAAGGTGTAATTATATCACGGTAGGTAAGTATCAATGTGCTCATGTGCATTTTTATCGGTGGTGGTAAGGTAGTAAGCGACGAAAAAAAATCTTTAGGGTCGTTTCATGTTTATTTAATTTATTGGCTAGAGCAAAAAAAATTCAATGCTCTTGCAATGCAGAATTTAATGGTTCATAATTCAATGCGTGAGTAAACTATGCAGTATTAATAATATCACTGTAATTTTAGTAGGTATAAGTACGCACCTACCTATTATAGTAATGGAACTTGCTGTTGAACGTTACAAAATTACCTTATTTTTTTCTCATTCCATGACAAAAAGAAGTTTAAATGAAGGCTAACTGAAGGCGTAAAATAATAAGCTTGGTGATTAGATATAGGAGATAAGTTGGAATTTGGAATAGGAATATGGAAGCCAAGTCATATCCATTCACCTGTATTTGTAGCACTCGTGACATAATGCTACTCTACTTTTTACTTGACTTGAATCTATCCCCTTGGTTTCCTTCATAGTTTCTTTGTATGTTTTCTCGTATCATTGCATTATTGCCATCATCTTCTCCATCAGTTTTGCTGTCTGTCTGTTCGTCCGCTTGAAATAACTACAAACATTGGCATAATTGCATTTAAATGGCATTTTTTACAACCTATTGATTGGTGTAGACGTTTCCGCTATTTCTCTACTTGTGCCGACTAAGCTATCCACAGCAGTAGTGTATATTTTGTATATACCTATTCGTAATTGCAATTGGCATTGGTTGGAGTAAGCGTTTTGTGTTTGTGTCGTAAACTTGAACTATGTTTTTGTTTATTTATATTTATAACGAGCGAAAGAGGAGGTATAAAAGATGGATTATTTAGGTGGCTCATGGCTCACATGGAGTATGGATTGTGTGGATGGATTATCTTCGTCAAAGTTTGGTTTTTGTGATTGATTCTCTCTAACTTTCTGGTATATTATTACTGTAAGCCTCTTTTTTCCCCTGAAAGCTCAATAATCTCACTCACAATGAGCTCAACTCCAGCATTATTCCATAGCCTCAGCTATTAAACTTAACTTTGCCTAGGATGGATTGAGCCCTGGATGGATGTATGTATGTATGATGGAGGTGAATTGCTATTGCAGTAATGCTATACTAATGAAATGCTAGAGAGGAAAAAAGCCCAAGAAGTAACTCATGTATCATGGCATGGCATTGCAAATTGTACCACGCAAAACAGCAAAATAAAATGCGATTGTGTTTTGTGTGTAGTGGTAAAATCATTTAAAAACACCCCAATAATAAAAGGTCGTATTCGCACACACACATATACACACAAACGCAGTTTAGATTTGTTCTTTTTTTTCTGTCGACGACCTGTCAATAGTTCTCAAGGTCATGGAAGTCTTTCCTCCTGACTGACTGATTGCATTGTGAGCTGCTTGGCTTGGAGCGAGCTCCTTGAAGCAAATAAGTTTTCTCGTATCGCCTTCTTCTTCTCATCCTGCTGCTGCTTTGAATTGCATGTTCCTTTCTTTCTTAGTGTCAAGAGCGTTCGTTTAGCTTTAACTTGGTTGACTTGCTCTTTCCCCGCAAGCAAACCAACAAATGTTGACATTCAGTCAGTCAGTCTTAGCCACCACGACGACTACTACAACAACACTACTACACACAAACTCGCGACATACAAGACAAGTTGTATTATTACAGACGTTTGATAAATTCAATGTAGCAAATCTTTTAGTAGCAATATATTTTTTTGCGGGGATATATAGAAAATATAAATTTGGTGCAAAGACTAAAAACTATTTAGGAGGAGTCGACGAGAAGAAGCAGAGCAGAGAGAGAAACTGCGGTGCTACTACTTCTTCTTCTTCTGTATCTCGGGTGCATGCATGCACGATCGCTTTTATGCACGAGATCGAAATGTAGGGATTTATTTTTTATTTATTTTTGAGATGCCAATTGCCAATCTAGCAAAATTCAAAGTCAAGCAAAAGAAGAAAGAAAAAAAAGTTTCGATGCATATCTCTCATTCCTTTTTTGTGTTGTATGATTTTATAATGATATTATGCATTATATATAGGTACACATCATGTATTATATATATATTGCTTACATTGAAACACACTTTATTTATTCATGATTGATATCTATTTGTGTGTATGTGCAATACGTAAGTACGTCTAATAATATATTTGCGTTGACTTGTGATTTCAGC
>JAHZNC010001453.1:0-19253 GCA_027744095.1 Zhuqinia jingwanae
GAAAAAATGGCTAATCGAAAAAAGAAACTGATTTGTCCTAATGTATATGATATAACCACTAATTCTATTATTGTAAAATTGTTATGACTAATTATTTGTAGAAAAAATAGAGGATATATTGATCATGTCACAAAATGAAAAGCAGTTATTCTGATTTTGCAAGACAATAAAACCTTCAATTCAATTCAATTCAATTCAAAGAAGCGTAAAGGAAGAAGCTCACTTACTTTAATACATACATTTCATACATACCATCTATGTGTACTTGTACTTTGCTCTGTACTAAAGTAATAATAATAAATAATACTAAATACTAATAATATAGTAATGGAGGGTGTGTTTGTGTATGGTCAGTGGTCAACAATCAGTTCGTGATCAACACATGATATATGTATACCCAATAAATTAAATGTGCTTGCTGTTATCAATGTTTACAATTTCAACTTGCACATAAATTAAATCTGTTTTTGTTATTCTGTTTAGGATTCAGCAGCAGCAACGCACTTTCATTTCATTTTTTCAACTTGTGGCGTACTAAAAGTCCCCCATATTTTCTGTAAAAAATTCCACTAGAATAGAAGTAGCAACCCGAAGAGTCAGGGTTTGTTTATTTGTTTTAATTAAACAGAGATTAAAATCCATAATATTTTGGTGGTGATAATATTAAAATCTTCTGCATCTTATGCAACTGTGATGATTAAATTAATGAATGAAAACAGTATAAAAAAGAACTTATACATCCTTACACATTATGCATATATATACACACATAACATTACTACATTCATATTCATATAATCATATATATATTCAATATTGTGCTTGTATTCCAATACATATACCTCATTAGACATGATAAATTTTGCTGTGTCGGTATCTTGCACTTTAGACAATCGCCACTTTTTAAGGAAACGAAATACGGAAGGTGATGAATTAGCCAAAATAATCTTTGACGAGGAACGCGTAAGTTCTCATTAAAAAGTTTATGATGTTTGAAAGGAAGTGCCTGAGAGCGTGTGCAAGACCTTGGTCTAACCACTTGAAGTCAATTCAAACTAAAAACATCAAAATGATTTGAATGAATAAACAAATCCTTTATTGTCTGCGGCATATTATTATTATACACATGTCTGACTTTTTGAAAGAAGACAAAAAAAAGTATGCTCTTTTACATTCGTCATCAAATACAGTAGTAAAAGTAGCTGTCAAAATAATAAGATGCGGCGCATGTCACTCAGTAATCAGTAGTGGATAAAAAAAGTCAAGCCGATTTGAAGATGATGCTGATGAACGTCTTCGTGGAATAATAATAATACATTTGCAGTAAATGTTGTTACATTACGTACCTATTACCTCTTGTGATCTGCTCAAACAAATCATAGTAATTCATGATTCAGCGTGGCATTATCCAATACGCACACAAAATGCCACGTTTTTACTTGTAAAATTAGGTATAATTTTCTTATCATTCCATGCACATATAATTTGTACTGCAGTTTGCATTTGGCGTTTTTGTTACTTTGCCTTATTAACTCAAAGTTGCGCGTTTCGCACTTTACCATACTTCCTTCATTAATTTACTAATACCGCAGTAGTGATTCTATGGACGTACCGCAAAGTAGTATTTTTCGCCATTCATTTAATAAAATCATTAAAGCTGTGTGTAACTTTAAAATAATATTCGAGAGTTGTTGACTCATCTTTTGCCCTACTACTCGTGTTCACTTTAGGCTAATTGGATAAAAATGAACGCATATGTCATGTGCTTCAACTTTATATTTAAGGTACATTTTTCCAGAAATTGGAATAAATGAAAGCCAAATATATATGCCTATTTTGTGTCTTGATTCATCTTAATTTCAAAGCAGACAGAGCTTAGAGTACAAAAATAATATATTTGTTACTTAAATTGTTTTGTTAAAATCCTGACCTACAATAGTATAGTTGCATGCAAGAAACTTGCGTAACTTTTGTGTAGTAATTAAAGAAAATTGTAAACAATGGAGCCCAAATGTCCCTTTTATAAGCATTATTATAAAAAAAGATACTTTGTGTAACAGTAAAGGTTGTGGTACTACGTACTTGTAGTACAGACGAGCAAATCTGCACAGGTTTTCTTGTTGGCATGTTTTGTATTTACTATTATCGCATTGTGCGATGATGATAGCTTTCAAACTTGAATCGAGTGAATACAACCAGCAATTATGTCGAAAAAAGTCGTAGTAGTCGGATACATAATATTTACAAATGTTTCTAGAATACAAAATAATCTATTTAAATTTAATCATATAAATTTAATTCCAGACCCAGACTAGTTTACAAAGCTGCAGACTATTTTTTGATCCTCTAACTAAATTATAGCTAGTCCCTCTTTTTTTCCTTTGTTGCTTTTTTAATGTTTTCCTATTCACCACGACCGGCATGATGATGATGATGATGATCAAAACAAAAACATTTTCAATCAACAATTACATATAGTGCGTTGCGTACTTATCACATCACACGTACCATACCTACATACAACATTACGATAATTATATGTTGTTGACTGTCAATAAATTGATAAACCTATACGAAAAAGGATCATATTATTTATTTATGCACACTTTAGATGGATCTTGACAGACTAGAGCTGGGTTCTACTTTTATTACTATAATTATTTTTATTAAAATGGTTCCAGTAAACATGACCTTGAATAATTTTTGCGTGTATAATGAACTAAACATGACCCATTCATTTAGGATGCTTTTATATAAATGATGCCTATGTATAAATGACGATCAAAACTAAACCATATTATATGTAAAATTAATAACCAATTTATCTACTTTTTATTTCATTCCTCCTCCGACCTTTTTTTTACTACCTCTTCTTCCAACATTCGAGTTAGGGTTAGTTTTATTTTTTGATTTTGTATATTATCTTTGTTTTATCTTTGTTTAATCTTTGTTTAGCGAAATAAACAAAAAATACGTATTCCAAGCGCGGCGGTGTCCTTGTAGTACTAAATGCGTAATGAAATGCATCAATCATACAACAGTTTCAAAATAATGTTGTAAAACTATTTTTTAATGAACAAGCTAAACGTGTGTTTTTTGTCAGAGAGAGAGAGAGAGAGGTATACATGTATGTATGTATATATGTATGTATGCATACTATCTAGGTATACGCTTTTAATTATTGGTTTTATTTCTTCTCAGGTCGACAGTCGGCACCAGTAAAATTGCTCTTGTCTAATCTTTCGGATCTAGTTTGATCTAGAATCAAAGGCGACGCCTATTTTTTATGTAACTTTAAAATAAATTCTACAATATTTTCTTTTAAACTTTCCTGATTGTGATGATGTTAAAGAAACAAGGTTAACTTTCAATCTTAGCTTGGGTACAGACACATGTTTCACAATAATCACAATCACAGATATATCAAGTTGAGTACCTACATATGCTATTTAAACCCTTATTTTCAGCAGTCGGTTTATTTTACAAATTTATTTAGAATATTCAAAGTTCACCTTGATGATTACTATGTCTATTAACCGCAGGGCTTTACAAAGGCTGGAGATCGCATAGTAAACCTATACCTTTCTCTCTGTTTTGGATTACAAACTGCTGCGGTTCCATTCATCTGCAGCGATACAATTCTAAAATATAATATTCTGTCGTCAACCAAAAAGCTTCAAAGTGCAATTCACAAGTTAAATATTATTTCGTTTCGAAAAGGAAAAATTTAATCATGACATAATATTTTGTATGTATATTATCTGCGCAAAATAACAGGTTTCAGTTTCGAACGAGAATAAATATATATATATATTTGTGTATCCAGCATTTGTTGGGATCCTGGAAAAATTATTATGGTGCCGTCTGTCCGTGTGTTTTCAACTTGTCAATATTCAACATTTCAACCCACTTTCAAAGTTTAGGAATGCAGAAGAAGCAAAAATCTGAAGGTCATACTATTTTTTACCTGTAGTGAAAAAAACCTTGATCAACACCTTTTGGCAATAATAATTAGCTGGAAAAGGGACCAGCATTAAACATCGCTACTAGCTTATCTTGGTTTCTTGTGGGATTTTAAATTATCATTATCGCATCTACGTAATATTTTATATGTATGATGTATGTATTATTAATAATGTATACTGGATTAGGCTTACATATTTTATTCCAAGAAAGTTTTAAGAAACAAGTCAACATCATCATCAGCATTATTGGACGGCTTCTTTCACCTCTCTCAAAAGTTGTTTTCCCCCATCAACATTATCTAATTCCTATACATTGAGCAGCCCTTTTCATCATCAATTGTTACCTCTGAATCGTTCTTTTGAGTAAGTAAAGTAGCATACATTATTATAATATACTTTATATAGCCCTTTAACCCTCACCTTCCTTGCCTCAAATTAACTTTTGCACTCAAGACAGTAAATCAGAGTAGTAAATACATACGTAGTATGTTCACGTGCACAACTTGGCTGATTCTTAATACAAACTACTATGTATTTAGTAATTGAGTATTTTTTTTATCGGATGTCCCTCTAAATTGTGCATACACAAATGACGATGTGATGTACCGTACCATTTATGTAATCACAATCAACCATGGAAAGGAAATGTACCACTTTTTACTCAAGGCGTATAAGTAGGTATATGTATCTGCATTACTGGAAGCTCTAATATTTACCTATACGCCTTGACTTTACTCTGCTGCTCTGGAGGAAAAGTGATTTTGAAGATATCAATAACAGCAGATGCTAGTTTTTTTCCTTGTCAAGAAAACAGGGGATCCTTTTGGAGCAAAGTGCAACTTACTAACTACTACTGTCAACTGACTAGATTATTTGCCTGTTTGTCCTGCATCTGCTGATAGACATACAACATAGCTTTTCATTAACGCGTTATGGCGTAACCGCGTCCGGCCTTGTCATTTATTTAAACGCTTCATAGATATGATCATACTAGGTAAAGAAGCGAATGTTGGAGGAAAAAAACCTATTGACAAATTATTATTATTTTTAATCTTGCTTTTAGTTGCCTACTCTGGAGCCATTCGTCTATTAAACTTGTTCATTGATGTAGATTGTCAAGTTGTTTGCTTGCTCTTTGCTAGCTATTAAACTACTAATTGCAACAACATCGATTGATTGGATCATGATAATGCTTGTAATTTCTAAATTATAGTGTAGACGTGTAAACATTTAACTAATATTATATTATTACAAAAATACGTACATATGTAGGTATTGTATGTATGCATCTGGCTGGCTGTTGAGTGAGTGGCAGTTGAAAGAAGCCAAGTGGCCAAATTTCACTTAAGTAATAAGTGAGTAAACAAAAATAACTACAAACTAATGTGAAATAAATAATTATATAATCTTGAATAAACAAACAAAGTCTCTGGTGCTCAAAAGTGAGTAAACATGAATTTCTGAGAACATTCACGAAAATTTCCAGAAATGTTTTTTTTAATGGCTATTGTGGTGACATCCGATGACGACAGTAATTGACCCGCTATAATAGAAAACAAAAATTGGGTTTTTACCGAGAACCAGAGAGGATTACGGCATTTTCATAGGTCAAGAATTAATACTGCGTGTCGAAGAGTCGAAAAACGATCAATATGACTTTTGATTGAAGTATGTAATCAAGTGTATAGTAATGATGCGTTCAATAACATGGTAAATGGAGAACAAGTTTTTTAATTAGATAATCTGATCACTTTATTAAGATGCAAAAGTAATATCATATCATAATAATATATATATGTGTGTGAAATTGTTTTTTTTCTGTTTGCATCAGTAATCGTTGTAAAAGATATGATCACTCTCTTCATTAATAACTGGCGTGTAGGGGTGCGTACGTTTGCTAATCCATCTGAGTAAGACAGTGCGGTCGACAACTCGCCAATCACATCACTTTGCAAAAGTGATTAGAACTAGAAGCTCGCCACACACAACTTGCGTTCTCACATGTTTAAAATGTCATGGCCAATTCAACAAAATTTGAAGTGAAACTAAAAAAATATTAATATGTGGTAGTCTTTTCTTATCACATATTTATTATTATAAAGTCATTCCGATGTTGGATGTAAGCACTCATCATGGACATGTATGTAGAATGTATGTATGTATGACGCTACTTTGTGCTTACCAGAAGCTTACCAAAAAATATTACTGATTGATGATTGGTATATGATATTATTATTGATATTGGTAAAGTTGTCATATCTTATAAAGGGCCATATTATAATTTGGTCAAATTTTGCTCGACCATTAATTTGCGACTTGCGACGCGACGTGAGCTACTGGACATTGAACGACATGCAAGGATTCACTCACTGTACGCGTGTTTCGCCCCTACTACTACGTTTGCAGACATTTGACCAAAGTGCATGTAGGTTTGTACGTAAGAATGTAATATCAACTGGTTTTGTTTTGACCCATTGATTTTTTTTGTAGAAGTTGTGAAATGATTCTACACTCTTCACTAAGTGTAGAATGGGACTGAGTGCGGCCATTTCATGACATTTTTAACAAAAATAATAAATTGTGATTACACACCTCTGTCGCCGGTATTTTCAACGTCAGTTCATGATGATGATGATAGTTTTTCATGAAAAACAATTATTATTGCAGGAAACTAGTACTCAAAATCTGTCAAAGTTAATGAACATCATAAGTAGTAGTAAATAACAAACAAAAATATTGATTATGCGTACTATGGTAAGCATTATTATGGTGAACACAACAAAGGGATTTGTTAGTACAATAATTAGGTAAGCGTTCTTGTCCATGTCAGCATGTCACATCTGTCATTTAATTTGTCAGTATTTGTCAACGTTTGTTAAATCAAAATTACATTTGATACATTGAAAAATCAAAATATATTGTATAATAATTGTTATCAATAAGCAAATATAGATTCACTTGGGGTGGAATGGTACTAGCTAGAGCTAGATAATAGGCCAATAGAGACCATCCAAACAAAATGTAGCCAGTAAATGACGTAGTTAGGTATGTATGTTAGTGTGTATACGTGTTTACTTACAGAAACTAATCCAAAATAGATATTGGTTTCGTCGTCATTCCGAGTTTATTTCTAGATTTCTGGGAAAATGCCTGAAAATAAAGAGAGATAACAAAGCAGCTGCGTCAAATCAACAAGCCACGACGAAAGCACTGTTCCTTTTATTCATAGTACTGCACTGACTGTTTTGAGCCATATTTAATTGCGTTTAATTAAAAAGTCAACAATGTCCTATAACATTGCGCTTTTAAGAAACAGCAGAAAAGGAAGGGGCTCGTATTTCTACAAAAACGATAATTATACCATTACTTTACTAGGACAGGGTTAAAAAAAATATTATTTATTCGGTTCCTTCCAAACAAACTTTTAGCAATTTTAACAAAGTTTTTTTTAGCTAATTGCTAAACATTTTTGTGTATAAACATTTTGGACAAAACTACCGATTGATCTTTTCTACATACTCATTCAAAATAATGTAGCTTGGAAATTATATAAAATGGACTTCCAGAACACAATTACGCTTCACTTTGCTCCACATTATAATCGCGCTGGAGCCAAGACCTCGCATTAAAAATTAGAGAAAGTAAAACGTAAAAAAATAAGAAATAATACATCAAAAATTATTACAAAAATGAAACCCAATAATAATCCTTTTATTCTACTTTATTCTGTCATGCGTAACCTCATTTCATTTATTTTTTTGCTGAAACCACCTTACTTTCACATTTTACACATCTTCCACGACTTCACATTTACAATCTGCACACGGTCACCCTGTCGCCTGGTTGCTGGTTTTTGTTGTGAGATGAAGCTGGTCCAAACTGCTTGCAATTTTCATCTGATATTGGCTCATGCAGAAACAAATTGGCTGTCCAAATGTCTAAAGATTGAAAGGAAGTGAATGACATGATTGTAAAATGGTTTATAAAATGAAATAAAAAAATCCTGCTTATTAAACGATTATAACATTGGCACCAGCCGAAGATCAGCCGCTGCATATGCTCATCATCATCATTATTATATCATTATATGAGTACGCCATACCGAAGACGATGATGATATGCTTGATGAAGATCATACTTTTGTAAAATAATAAAAATAAAAATAAAAATTAGGCACGGAGTTTGTGTTGAGTCGAGCAAACCAGTACATTAAATAGATAAAACAAACGATATGCAACATTATAAAGACTACCAGCAGATCATACCTTTGACCTGGTAATGGCTTACAAGAAATGAAGATTTAGACACGCCTCGTTAAAGCTTACTTAATACACAACTTAGTCGTGCTAATTATTGGTCCAAGAAAGAACAGTTTCTTAGGGTGGATGTAGTGAATTCAGTGCTATCAACATTAATCTACACTTTAGGAGTGAGCTTCGTCACCAGTTAATAATATGCGAGGACATTATGATGGTGTCAGGTCTTGATTGGATTTTGTTCTCTGGTCTGCGTGGCCGCAAAATAATGCATTTAATCAAAACGTGTTCTACCTTTTTATCAAAAGGTGTAAGCAATTAACTTATTATTTCCCAGTTTGCCGACTTGGCCTTTTCGAAAAGATAAAGTTTCAAGATTAAAATGTGCCCAACACGTGTTCACTTTTAAAATGGCAAAACATCAAAATTTTCTTGGGGTAATTCATTGCATTTTACACTAACCTTATCCAATTTATGATCGTAATCATAATTATTGAATAACTCGCATTAATATTGCGTATAGCTAATATATGCATTGCATTATCTGCAGGAAGAAAACTTGATATAATATATAGCGATATAAGATAAGGGGAAATGACAAGTGGCAAGTATGTACAAAATCTACCTGTTACATGATCAAAAAAAACTAGATTAGGTGTTAGGGTAACTATAAATTGAGTAAGACACTTTAATAAAGATTCAGTATTCAGTATTTAGACTGTTTAAACAATTTAGCCATTTATCAACATATAATCGCAGCAGGGCATGATGATTCCAAATGATTTCCTCATAATTTTTATCACATAGCCCCGAAATATATGATAATCACTCATTTAAGTCTTTATAATAAGTACAAATTTGTTTGTACGCAAGTGTTTAATAGGAGGGCTGCCAGTGGAGCATTGTATTAGCAGACCTAATGCTATTTTTTCATATTTCTTATTTTACTTGCGAAGTACAGACGGATAATCCGGAATACGGAATGATTTGTTTGTCGTGACAAGAAAAGTTGACTTGACCCCTTCCAAATATTTACTTGCACGTAGTTCATTTCTACTTTAATTGTTTTATAATAATTATTTAATTGATTCATTAAAATCATGTCTGAATACGCAAGACAATATATAGGTAAGTAACACATTATATTTTCATCATCACAAGTCGTCTTACAGGTTTAAACCAAAGAACTGGACTGCTTCATACACATACGTTTACGCCGAGTAAAGTCTGATTCCTGACTGGTCTTCAATACAATAAATATAAGACTCAAGACCATTACGAAATACCCAAGATATTATTAAAGGAATATATAATGTATTTATGTATTTAATATGTAGGTATGGTATAGATACATCTTACTCTTGTTCGATCTACGGAAGCATCGAAAAAGCCATGTCATAAACACATTTTTATGACATGTATAAATAAAACATATAGTGTATAAAATGCATAATATTATTCTTATCATCATCTTTCATGTCAACTCTTTTTTTTTCTCTTGTTTTGTTTCTTACGAAAAAGAATACGACATGTGACTATTTATGCATATGCGCGTATAAATCATTTTATGTTTTGGGGAGAAATGACCAAAAAAAACTGATAAACCACCCCAATCTCATCATCATATCAAGTCGCAATGGCGTTAAAATTTCTGTCAACCCTGGCCTACACTCAGTTCAAACGCAAACCAACAAACTAATAATATAATACCTATATTTATAACAAATATAAATCAACATTGCAAAGGGTATATGCAATATGGGCAGCTAAACACAAAATGAACACAAAATATATATCGTTGATAATAATGAAGTGTATTTACACATATAAATACGTATTCATAATTATATATAAACCAAAATCAATAAAAGTTATGTATATCAACGGCGACAGCGGGGTGATAAACCATAATTTTTGTCAAATAAAGTTTAATCCATTTTAATCCTCCCAACCAGCTTCGAAATAAAAGCGAAGAAATACGATTGGAATCAAGATTGAGTCAGAAACTTCTGGTTTTCTCCATTATATTTATTCTGTCTTTTATATTTATTTGATTAAAATTGAGCGTAAATATATCACGCATGAGTTCTGCTATTGCTATTATGAATATACATTAGTATTATCTTTTCTTTAGTCCAGTCCAGTTCAAAAATATGATGATATGGCTTATTTAACTGACAAGTGGAAATAAGTGATGTGATATGATGATGATCATAATAATTATTCGTTTTATTACTTTTTTATCAACAAAAAAATAACAAAAAAGGAATCTACTAATATCTAATACAAAATGTACAATTTAACATTTTTACAAGTAAAAACAACTATATATCACTCATCGTCTAATAATCATGAAAAATATCATTCAGTCTTCATGTTTTTGTTTTTTTTGAAAATTCGTCGAATGGATTGGTCACAGTAAAATTAAAATTAAACTTTATTTCTTGTCAACAACCCTCATTTCAAAAAAAAAGAAGCAATCCACTTTTGTGGCTCCATAACAGCGAATAATGCAGTGATATGGTCCACGATGCTACGTGACCTTACTACATGGCAGAAAGTTGGCGAGAGAGAGAGAGAGAGAGAATGAACAAAAGCGACCATTGCATTTATAAATTGAATGATATGCTGGTGGTATCTTTTCTAGTTCTTGATTCTCTTGGCTTACTATATTAACTTAACTGTTTTGTGGTGGATTGTGGATTGGATGTAGAAGTACGGAATAGTACGGATACTCATCCTTCTTTACTTAAGAGATTATCCCAAAAAAAAAAACGTGAGACTAGTTTGAAGTTACTCTTCGTTCTTGTATGCTGTATTACTCATCGATGCCCATAATGCATATACTTAAGGAAGAAGCTATGCTGCATAAACGATGGATAATAAGTTAATAAGATTCTTATTACATATTACTATACACTTTTATAATATGTACATAAAGAGAGAGCTTATGTTGGACTTGAGTCAGAGTAGTGGCAGCAAGAAAGCCGTTAAGTCAAGCTATTTGTAAAAATCCACATGGGCGCAAACAACTTGTGTTTTTCACAGTTAAGCAATAGGTCATAAATCTACTTACTACACATCATAATCCGGCCATATACACATATACTCATACTACTTCACGCACGTATACATCATCATAATTTTTTAATTTGTTTGTTACAAAAGAGTAAGTCACACCACATAAAGTCATATATTACACATACATGCATAATATGCATATATGTAAAAAAAATACAGTGACATATGGGTTATTTTTGTGGCATGATTGACAAATAAGTATATAGCGACTTATTTTCAAAGCAGTTTTTTATATATAAAGAGTGCTTCTTTGGGTGCGTGATTTTGGATGGATGTGTGTGAATAGTAAATGCAGACATTATAGCTGCATATATGTGCACATATTCCAGAAATGTCTATATATATCTTGTCATAAGTCATTATAACTATCAATCGTGTGACAGTTTTTTTGTGCTCTCCACCAAGAAGCAAGCATATTGGCAGTCACGAAAAAACATCTATTTAAGGACTACTGTTCCAGCCTCCACTCTTCAGTTCATTAGTCTTCCGGGACAAAGCAAGTCATTTGTACTAAAACAGCGAAAAAGTTGCGGTCGGAACCTGCCAGTTGAGGCAGACGACGTGTTCGTCATTAATCATTTATTATTATCACTAGTTCATTTTCTTGAATAATAAGCTTTGTTATACGCTTTTTGTCATTATAACTTGATAGTCTGCATTTAAAAAAAAGTTCAGTTAAGTTTTAACAAAAATAAAGTTAAAAAAAAATTTGTGAAGAATTTAACCATTTTGTGTAATACAACAGAAATTTTGTGTAAAAGTGAGCAGTTTTGTACTGACAAAAGAAAATTTACTGGTCAACAAGTTGCGGCATTGTTAAATTTTTGTTGAAAAAAAAAGGAAGTCATTCAACTTTTACCCAAGTTCTTGTCAACCAGTTTTCTCTCAGCTTGACAATAATATAAAGCTATCATCATTGTGCCCCATTGTTATCATCTCTCAGATTATTTCAATGACCTAAAAGTGAAGTGAAGCCATTTGAACAGTGCAAAACCTAGTTTGAAGGTTTTTTATTGAGGAGTAGAATAATCTGCATATTTGTATTCCAAAAAACACGGAAAACTTCCACAAACGTCATCATCATCATGATGGACTCTGAACCAACTACCGAGATTACCATTTACGACGAAATTGGGGTAAGAAGAAACAACCTTGTACTTTTTTAAAGCATGACACTTTTTTTTTAGCATGACAACAATAATACTCAATTTAGATAAGAAAAATGGTAGTTAACTTTTTAACCTAAAACTCTTTTCCGCTAAATCAACCATTCCTTATCGATATGATACATATATTACATGTTTTGTTGGGATGTTCCTTTTTTGATTTTTTTGATTCAAGTCATTTTTATGTCAATTTTGCCTTTCATTCGACCTGTATATTTCCATTTTCCGTTGCGGTCCGTGTAGGGCTTTTCTTTTTTTGTACATACATACATAGATACACGCAACTTACAACAAACACACTCTTCAAGTTTACTTTTTACACATCTGTTGTTCAACTTTTTAACAAAGTGTTTTTTTTGTATTCTATAAAAAGAAAATGATAGCAACAATACAGTGCCAAAATGTAAATGTAAATGCCTACACATTGCAATAATAATATTATGTTTAAAAAAAGTTTTGCTTTAAATTTGGAGTCGAGTGCGAGATAATGCGAATGCCCTATAGACCAACTTGTTTAGATTCGTCAGTTAACATTGTAGCAATCTCATTTTTAGAAAGATATCATATCAGCTATAAAACATCTTGCATCTTGCATATCAACAAAACCTGCATGACGGGTTGGAGTAGTAGCTAAAATACTTATATTTTGTATAGTACTGGTTAAAACCAAATGAAACACTGTACGCGTGTATTTATGTTAGCAATTGTTCTTTTTATTTTTTTAGCATTGGATAATCCTGGATGTGTGTGAGCCTGTGACGATCACGGCAAAAGAAGGATTTGCAAGAAGCCAGTCGTTCACTTCATACCTGATAAGAATTGAGGTAGGTAATTTATGCGAAGTAACTCACATTTTTATGAGGATATCAGCATAAAAAAAAATAACATGACAAGATGTCATGTAATCTTGTATTTATGATGGCGCAATGTGGACACGTAATGTAGTTATACATACATTTAAAATGTGTGCATCTTTTGAGTTTTATGTACATTGATAACTTTCATGAAAGTCAGAATGACTCCAAATACCAAAAATAACTGGACATGTCCTGTCATCGCGCAATCATTTAAAAACAAAGTGAACTAAACTGGATATTTTTAGGATTAAATTTATGACCATCTTTTGTTCTTTTGTCATTTTTAGACCAACTATTATGGTTTCGGTAAACCAGAATCTGCTGTACGCAGGAGGTACTCAGAATTCTGCTGGTTAAGGGCAATGCTCCAGAGACACCACCCCAATGTGTAAGTTCACATGATATTGATAATAATAATACTCCGGATTTACAGTTGATGATTAGTGATGATAAGCCTATTATGTGGAATAATATGGCGTTTACTATTAGATAAAACTGTATTGGTATTTCATGTGTTGTTTTTTTCATCGATTTACAGGCCATTGCCATCCCTTCCTCCCAAGAAGTATTTAAATATTGTACGCTTTACACCGAAAATAATTGAAGCTAGGAGAGCTGGTCTTTCCCGATTTTTGGAAATGTAAGCCACATACAAAAAAAACGACAATAATTACTACGAATTCCATTCATAAAATGTATTTATGTTCGTGGTGCTCTTTAAGACATTGAAATAATAAATTGTATCTTGTCACGTGTTTTTTCAGGCTTCTCGCATCACCCATCTTCTATCGAGACTCTGTCCTCCACCTCTTTATTCAGACTGACCTTTCTATTGGGGAACTGGAGGAGAAGCTCAATGAAAGACTTACATTCAGTGTTGATTCCACTTGCAGTTCAAATGTTGGAAATGTGATGTATCATCGAGCTATGCCCAGAACCAACATGCCTTCTAGTCTTGCTCATTCTGGCAGTGTGTCCACCACACCAGGTGTTCCCTCTAATGCAAGCGCTACTAATCCTGCACCACAGTTTGTCAGAAGCTACTCTCTTGCATCATCGGGAAGTGAATCGGGTGGAACGTAAGCATTTCTTTATTTTATTCCATAACAATTTTTTATTTAAACTTTAAAAATTATTTCGTATTTTCTTGTGAACTATTTGCCTTATCATGAATATTTATTTTGTTCTATTCAAGCAGGACTTCTGGTGAGGTGCCATCCATTAACTCTTCTGCAGGCACAGATCAATCCTCAACCACATTCTTTGGCAAGTCGAGACTGATGCCTGAGTCAGTGAGCCAGCTTCTCATGTTCAACTGTCCTTAAAATTTAACGACAGACGAAATAATTACTTTCGAAATATGACTCCGAAGAACAAGCTAGAGAGGCTCCCTATGTTCCACACAACAATGCTCCTTAAAACTCATGATAATGGCTGCTACCCACCATTTCACATCGCACTTCATTCCCCTTGTACAAAATATGTACATAGATACAAAACGCAAAAGCAGCAAGAAAAGAAAAGAAAAAAGATAAGAAGACAAAACGCCTTCGTGATGATGGCTGATGTTGATGGCTGATTGATGATCAAAGTCCAGAAAGACAAGGATGAATTCAACACTTGACATCTCATCATCATAACAAACGTAAAAAAGGTGATGATGATCTGTAAATTTAGTACGTTTGAATTTTGTAGAAAAATCTGCTGAATTTGAGACTTGAAAGCATAAAGTAAGGATGGAAGAAACAAGGAAAATAAAAACTCGGACAATGTACTTTTGCCATTGTCTTCACTTTTTCAAATGCATTTTTTTCTTCAAAATTCTGTTTAAATTGAGCCAAATTCAAACCTTAGTTTTCCATGTGTAGTTATTTTATGAATATTTTAGAGTTTCTATTTTAATATATAAATGAATGAATTAAGTAAAGTAGGTACGAAGCTGAGCTTGGCACCTAATCTACTAAAAATGAAAAGGCTGAAATATTTCATTTGGTGACTCTCGTCATATGAATGAACGGGCTTTTCTACGAGTCTCGTGTATCTAGTGAAAGAAATGAATACACTGTAGAATTTTTTTTAGTTCTGGAAAGCGGCATCTCTCAGTAATCTTGTCACCTTGTCACAAGGCTTGATAAAATCATCAAATATAACACCTTAATCCACTTCTGGTTTTTAACAATTTTCCCGATATTGATTTTTTCTTCATGGCAGAGATCAAATACAAAAAAAAAATACAAAAAAAAAATCAGAAAATACAATTGACAATGTGTCGCCATAATACATTATAATCTTCACGTTGCGTCGTCGTATCAAGTTACATGTCTCCATTTGTATATATTACTACACACATTTATGTCTTGTATTATATGTATTATATTTAAAAGAAACTGCATATTACGTAGAAAAAGTAATGTACTTTATTATCTTTTTTTATTACGTGTGTATAATATTACGCATTGAGACAAATTTAATTCTGTGTGACGACGTCTTTTGTATCATTCTCTTTGCTGACCTTTCACCGAAAAAGAAAAAAAAAATATATCTTGTTTAATTAAACGTTTCTTTTTTTTGCTTTTTGTATATAAAAATGTAGAGACAAGAGAGAAGTTATACTAAACTTATATAATTTTTTTACCAAAATATAGATATTAAGTATAAAAGCCACGCCAAACAATAGTAAAAGACGATAAGACTACGAACAACGCTACTACGCTGTTGGGAAATCCAACGACTATAGAGAGATATAGATTATAAAATGTATACCTAGTTAAGTTAATAAACTTTCAGGAAAGTTGCGCAAGTAAATTTTTTTTTCACAAAGGAAAGCTTTCTTACTTGAAAAAAAAAATGTTCAATACTTACAAAACATTATTGTACTTAAAATGGTGCCCACTAAAAATAACAATGTGTTTTTAAATAATTAAGTGTCAAAATATAAATACAAACATATTAATAAATGGATATATTATATTATTTGTACATTTTTATACATTACACTATATTTACTAGATTGTCACAAACAACATTTTATATATACGCTATGCAGCACAGAGCATAATAGTTAATAATATTTAAACCAAACACTTGTGTAATAATAATAAGCTGTGTGAAATATAAAAAAGTAAGTAATTAGTATTAATAAACTTGTTATCTGGAAATAGTGACTTTATTTCCTATATAGAAAAGTATACTTTGTATATATGTATTTATATTACAGTTTAAAAAAAAAACAAGCTTATGGAAATTATTTTTTCATAACAGAAGGATATATTGTGATCATGTAAAAAATACTGTGTGTAAATGGATAAAACATTTTGTTGCTTATTGTGTAATTTAAGAAAAATGTATATATATATACACCTAGTAGTATATAAAAAGTTTACTATGATTGTTTACGTATGCATTTAATATAGTCTTCGTTTGTTAAAGATTTATACAGTTAAAACGAGTAAAACAAGAAATGCAATATTCAGAATTCAAAAAAAAATTATAAAAATCCATCTTGCATTTTATTCTAGCAACATAAAATTCCATAGATACCAACACATTAATTCAAATTCAAAACTGCATCTGGTAAATCTGGTAAAGGTGTATATGGGGCGTGTTGAGACTCGCAGGACTTTCTTGAGAATGTCTACACAGCCCAGAACAAACTGGTCATATTGACCATTCCGGAGATGGAATGTCTTTTCTTACCATTCAAATTCACTATTCTTAGTGGTATCATGAATTTCTCAGCGGACGCAGTTATCGAATGGGTAAAAGTGACAGTCATTAGCAGTGAAAATAAATCCGAAAAATATTTACCAATCTTCTTGTCTCCAGAAGCCCCACCAAGCTAGATCCTGGCTACGCATGCGCATGTTTCATTCATTCTAAAGTGAAAATTGCTAAATAGGTATTAATGCAATCTTGAGCTTCAATTAAAATGCACCCGTTTTACTCATTTGACAGGATAACTTTTATTGTTCTCCTTTTCCAGGCTGTCCCACTTTTTTGTAAATAAGGAACTAGCCTGCATTTATTGCCTGCAAAAATTTATGACTATACAGATAAAGGATGACATCTGCCTGTCATCACGCAACATTCATTGTTTATTAAATCGGTTGTCCCCTTTGCATTCCTGAAATGTTGATATGCAAGTAGGCGCATTATTATTGTGTTTAGTATACATTCTTGGCAATCATAGTAGTAGGTTGTGTCAAATGGCTGGATCACAATTATATTATTATGTGACACACGGTGTCATGTGGCGTTTGGGAGATCTAATTAATCTGTTTGTAGTAAAAAAAATTGTTGGCAGCAGAATGTCCAGGAATCTTGTTCAAGCTGGCTGAAACCAGTTTTCCAAATAAGAGCTCCTTTTTAGAGACGAAAAAAATTGAAGAAAAAAAGGAGCATGTAATCATTATTATCCGAATGACTAGTCTGACTACGACTACGGCGCTGTGGTGGTTAATGGGTGTTGTTTTTTGAACCCCAAATTGAAATAATATATAATTTTTTAATGTATTTCAACAGTTTATTTGAATGATGAATGTAATCACTACTGCTAATGCTTAATTTTCCTCATGTACTACAACATGAAATTCACCAATCGAGTAAACTGCATATGAGCAAGGTTGTTTGATTGAAAAAAAAGCTATCGTCTCACTGTCGCCAACGAGTGACCTTTGCTTCAAAAGCAAGTTGGGTTAGGCAAAAAAAGATAATGAGGATGTTGATCAAATTGACTTTTATCTCAAAAATTAATCATGCGACTCTTGCTATTATTCATAAAATTCATGTTAATTTTTTTACCAAAAAACTTAGCAAAACGCAACAGCAGAAGAAGAGCACTAAAAAATTAAACTTTTATTTATTTTTATTTGCCTCACAAAATTTTTACAAACAATTTTTTTTTGCTTTCCAATGTTGAGAACATCACTTCACATCGCATTAATAATCCAAATCCAATATAATATTTGGTAAAATATATATAATATTATGTTTGTTCAAAAATTTAAAATAATCTAACATTTTATCAATCCATAGAGCAAAAAGCAATTATGACTAAATGATAAAATACTCTGTACATAATGTGATTAATGAGATGAGAGTGCTCGACACAAAGTAACTTATTACTTCAGAGCAGAGGAAACATAAGTTGCATGGACTTCCTATTTTATAATTTGTACAGATTCGAGAGTTTCAATTTCAGTGAAATTTTTGGACGTAAATTACTTGAGAAATGGCCAAAAGATCAATAAATCCTTGATGTTTCTCCTTCAGGATTTCCAGCTTTCATGCCAGCTTTATACTACATGCTCGGTAAAGGTTTGTAATTAAAATATGGAAAACGGAACAATTCATAATCATAACTCATGCCAGGTTTAATCTTGAACATTAACATATCATTATTCCTAATTCCGAAGAAGTATTAAAGTTACAAAGTGTCATATTAATACGTGACCAGGAACTTTTTTTATGCCAGAGTCAGGCATGAATGGCTGCTTTTATCTTGAAGACAGCTTAATGATTAATCAGTTTTTGACACTAATTTCGTCTCATTGATTTAAGATTTTTTCAACATGGAATACTCAATCTCTTTTTTACTCGCTTATACTCCCTCACTATAAACTGAACAAAACCAATTTTTGTTAGCGTGCGTGGTTAGATGAAACTCAAAAAGATATAAAAATGATGATGAGTACCTTGAACTGTTGAAAAAAGTTAACTGAATAATGAGCAATAATTATTGAAGATGAAATGTTATGTAATTGTAGTCGTGTTTGCAGTCTATCAACTTCTTACACCGACCAGCCAATTCTTGACTACTCCAAAATGATGAAATTTCGTGATGTTTCGTTATTTACTATTTACTTCCCACATCTTGTTACCTATTATCGCTTTCTTCTTCTATCATTCAAACACTTTACTATCATAATT
>JAHZNC010001454.1:0-19526 GCA_027744095.1 Zhuqinia jingwanae
CACGGGTGAAATATAAACGTCGCTTTAACTATGTACTTAACTTAAACTAGGTACCATGATTTCACCACAGAACTCCAGCCAGACACTGGTGTGTTGTAAACAGGTCAAATACGTAATGTGCATAAACTCTACTAGAACCACTGTTACTAGTACAAACATACTTGTTTAATCAGGAAAAAGTGAAAAAAATTGCGAGCAAGAAAGAGTAACACAAACCAGACGAGTCTCGAATTGTAATTGACATCTTAGACAAGATATCATGTAACGTTGCATTTATATTTATATTATTCATCTTAGCAAATAAGTCAATGTTTATACTTGGTTTGGTGGCATTTCTATCAAGGTCACCGTCCTCATCATCACCAAGAATGACCACAAGTGATCTCGGTATCCCGTAACTTGAGATATTGACGTTTAAAGATTTAGAATCGCATGTCTAATTGTGAGGTCATTAGATTTGGGAGAGACAAGACTGACAAGAGAGGTGTATGATGATGGAGTGGTGGGGTACTGTAAGACTTCTGACGTGCCGATGAGATTCACTATCACTATATTTTTCAGAATCAAAATACCCATTCATTATATTCATATTTTAAAGTGCTTAAAATATTAGTTTTATACCCTCATTTCTTGATGATTTGATTTCTGAGATGTGGGTGCGAACCCGTAGCCGTGATCGTGAGCTAAAACTCAAACTTCTTTTCTTATGTACTTCTGGTTTAAATCTTGTATTAAATATTTTTCTTGATATATTGTATGCATGTGTGTATTATGCATATGTACATGTGTAAGAGCAATTAAGCCAAGGTACAGGAAGAGTATTTTTATGTCAAATTGCAAATTCAAAAAATATAAATAAACAGGTTATGTTTGATTTTGAGGAAAAAAGACAAATAAATGTTTTGTGTTTTTGATGGAGTGTGCAAGTTTTAACATTTTTCTTTCTCATAATAAGCCTCAGAATTGGAGCCTTAAAATAATACTAAAATTACCTGCTACAATAACTGCTTTACTTTCTCTTTATACTTATTTTAAGGTTTTGTTTGCGGCTTTTTTAAAAATTATTTTAAACTGAGTTTTGTATGAAGTCAAACGAAAAGATGTAAAATCCGGTAAAACACGTTCGTGTTCAACGGTGTAATTTATGATGACGTTATTTATATTTAATCCAGATAAGAAAGTAAAATTCTCGCAATAACACAAATTCATAAATTAAATCAACGTTGAAATCACGTTTACTTTGAGGGAAAGAAGAGGATACCGGTTTCAAATATTATTATATGTATTATTACCTGGTTAGTATTCTTCTGCAATGACCACATGGGATGAGTTACTAATTTTTTAAAAAAAGTTGACTTTTGTGCATTTTTGTAGCACACTATCAACAATCTTGCACATCTTCTGCGCGTGTGATTCTTAACAGGTGAGTTGACATGTTTTTCCTCCTTTGAAATCCGTTATGTCAGCCGAATCGTAAAAGAACAGATAACGTTTAATATTGGACTTTAAACCCACAAGACAAGTTGCAAATCAAGAGTTATAAAAGTGTGAGTAAAATGTTAAAGGTAATCATTTTAACAGTTATAGTTACTATAACTACGAGTACATCCACAAGACTTTAATATGAAGTTGTAAAATTATATGCGCCAGTCGTCTGGCCGAAACAAACAAAATACGTAATTAGATTCATGCATGCAAGTTATAAATTACTTTCTGTGTTTACGATATCATTAAAAAAAAAGAAATAATTACATAGATAAATAAAATGACGACAAACATATGTAGCTATGAATAAAAAATAATAATTAACAATTAACAACACATCATGGCGTCATAAAGAGTGAGTATGAATACACTTTATATTGGTAAGTGCATTAATAATATAACTTAAATTGATCGGCGCCTCCAATTTAAAGTCGACCACAATCACGAAAATTGGAGACATTGTTCGGCATGAATAGCATTAAAGACCTTACTTTAGACAAACTGTTCGTATGTGAGGGAGGATATCTATTTATAATACACTTTCAGACTAATTAATCAAACTGCAATCAAACATGAAAAATAATTTTAACTTTTCGGACAATAACGTATTGTGTAGATGATTTCATTGTAACAGATTAATCACCCAGACCAGTCAATCACCTTTTGATTACTAGGTATGTCCGATCCAGATTTAAAACTGGAATATTTTAATAAACCGTATTTTAAAACACACATGCACACGCACAAGATAAATTCATTCACCCCAAACAGTATAAACAACAACTCCTAGAATTATATATATTTGTACATATGTTGTGTGTATATTTTAAGTCGAGAGTTACATGATGAAATTGTGATTGATACTTTCATGCATGGTAGTAAATTAACTATGCCTATAATCTAATCATAATCAAAGTAACAAGCTTTTGAATAAAAATACAATAACGCCAAGGCCATGTAAATACGTAGATGTGACTCACATCATGTGAGTGATTAGAATGATTTGTCATGTCACTTGCTATAGATTTAAAGTAAATAAAATCAAAGTTTCCTTCATAACTCCCCCGGGGATGAGATGAGACGGGGGGCTGCATATATATCGACATGGTTCTGAGTTATGGCCTAAAGTGGTATCTGTGTACCAAATATGAAGACATTTGAGTAAACCGTTCTGAAGTGAAGATATCATGGTGACAGACGGACAAACGAAAAACTTATAAATATCAATATTATAGATGATTTTATTAGCTACGAAATAAAAGTGACAATTAAATAAAAACCATTAAAATTATGATTAATACACTAATATTGCCAAGTGCAACGGAGAAACAGGAATTCAGAATCGGAATTTCATTCATTCAGATAGAATGTAAAAGGAAATGAACAAAGATCAGGAGTTGCAGTTTGCATTCCACTTGATAGTATCAAAAGCTGATACACAAAAATACCTGAAGATGTTAGCGACATCTATAAAGTATAAAATTTATGCCACTTGACTAAAGTTGAATATGATTCCGTAGATGGCAACTCCGAAGACATAAATGTGTGCTCTTGTATTTTTGTAATGCGGGAAAAGTGTACGCACAGATGACAGTCAGAGCAAAGTGCCGAGCGTACAGAAAAGTAAACAAATCCAAACATCATTGTGTTTTAAAAGAAAGTGTATTTATGGTGGTGGTAAAAGTGTCTCTTAATTAAATGTAATTAAAAAGAAGAAGATGAGCGCAACTATAGTTTTAGAAGAGATTTAGTATCTAAGTTGTTTATTTCAGGGAATAAAAATGGCAGCGGCAGCTTTTAGTAATGAAGCCCAGGAAGAGGACGCAGCGGATTTGTTATTTCCGAAAGGTGAGGGGTTAAATGCAGTTGTTAAATTTATGTATTTACTTACCGTCAAACCTTCATAATGATTTAAATAATTTAATATTGAGAGCTTGCATTATGGTAGTAGTTTGTTGTTGTTTCGTTACACTTTTTGTTTTCTTAAATTAAATGAACAGAGTTTGAAAATGCGGAAGCCCTGTTGATCTCAGAAGTTAGTTTGCTGTTGGAACACAGAAGTCAACAAAACGAAAACTCGGAGGATGAGCAGGCATTATCTGAAGTGTTTCAAAAGACTCGTCAGTATTGTGCGCGGTTTGGCAAATTGAAAAATAATGATGCCATTACGCGTGTGCGGACGTAAGTCAATAATTATAATAATGACGGATATATTAAAATATAAAAGTTTCTCGGAAGATCTGTCATATAATAATTGCCATATTATCGTATGCGTTTAAGTAGTAACATAAACTAAAAATCCACTTCGACTCTCAATATATTTTTTAATTTTTAATGATTACAGTTTACTCATGTCTAAAAAGTTGCACAAGTTTGAGCTGGTGTCCTTAGCTAATTTATGCCCTGAGACTGCGGAGGAGGCGAAGGCTCTCATTCCAAGGTATGCAAAAATGATTGCACAACCATAACGTTTTTTATAAGGCGCCCTGGCCCCTGGCGCAGGATGACATTGCCCTCCTATTATTACTTACTTGAAGGATGTTCAATTTATGCGTACACATTCTTTTATATATATTTTCGTTTGCAGTTTGGAAGGACGATTTGAAGATGAAGAACTTCGCCAAATTCTTGATGACATTCATACAACCATAAGTTTTCAATGTTAACGTTTTGTTTAATAAATTAGTTTCAGTTTTGCTACATTGTGTTTTTGACTTGTGTCTTGTCTTGTATAAGTTTTCTGCTATCTGGAAAACTTTTTAAAAAAGTATGTATAATAATAGGTAGAAAACGGTAATTAAATTAGTAATATGTATTAACAATAATTGTATTGTATGCACTCTCATTAAAGATGCATATATGCGGGCATTCTGGGCCACATCGTGTACAAAGATGATCCAGATTTAAACTTTAGTAAAAATTCAGCTGCAATTTTGACAAATTATAAGTAATTAATCAGTTCTCTGGGAGTGGATTAGTATACAATTTTTGCAATCTGACCAACACAAGTTAACTACACCGAAGTAAAAGTTAATGTAACAGTTGGTAGTCAGTATTACTGACAGACTGTCAGTGACAGTAATATAAGTACCTATCGCTCTCTTTGTGTCATCAACATTAAAAAAATAACTTTAAAATCCTATACGAAAGCACAGTATGAAATACCCATAAATATTTCTTTTGAAACAGTCATAACCTTCTTGGATAAATCTTGATGTATGCGCGCAGTAAAATATTATGGAGGCTAATGGAAATGAATCTTTATTTTAGCAAAAGTGCTAAACATGCCGATTTTATCGGGGGGAAAAGGGAAGAATATGTGCGTGTAAACTTGTGATTTAAATGTGCGCATAACCTTCATTCATTCATTTTTACAGAATTGATAGTAACTTATTTAAAAAATTTTATCGGGGGGAAAACGGAAGAATATGTGCGTGTAAACTTGTGATTTAAATGTGCGCATAACCTTCATTCATTCATTTTTACAGAATTGATAGTAACTTATTTAAAACAGTAGGGTATGCACACAAATGTATACTTTTTTATTATTGATTTTTTTCTTCGATTTTTGCAATAAATAACAACACTTCATTTTGTTAGATAATTTACAAATGCTATAATTAATTCTTATATTTATCCTACATTATTTCATTTCATTTCTCATTACCATAATACACTTTTAGTTTACGTTTAGAATACGTCTTTTTTAAAGACGGAATATATAACAAGCAGGCTTAATTGATCATTTGGATTTTTCTATTTTGATTTTAAGCACACTTAAGGCTTAATTGAACATTTTGTACACTTAATAGCCCGAATAAGAATTTAAACCGGATTGACAACGTTGGCAAGATTTTCTTATACAGTTTCCTCTTCAATCACCTTCTTGACAATTCCTTCAACGGATAAGGCCAATTTTCCACAGCCATATGCTGAGTCGCAAGTTGTGTTCCCAGACAAACTCTTACACCTGTCGCTGATATTGTTTGCACCGATTATACTAACAGTAGTCAGGGTCATAATTATGGCAACTCCGACGTAGGACAAGAACAATATCTTTCTGAGCGATGATCCCTAAGATAATGATAAGAACACCCATGTTAGCATTTCAAACGTAAACTGTGTTTTATTCATTTATTCAAGGATGAATGCACATTTTTTTAATCTTTCGTTGTACCTTATAATCATTCGTTGAGATTAGGAGGCAATATTGGTATGATAGGACACATCCATGGTCGTTTGACTTGAACTTTGCGGTCCATGATGAACTGGAGAACCTGAATACAAAGTAAGAATACAAACGTATATCCACATAAAACGGCAAAAAAGACTGGGTTTAGGAATAATAATGGATTTTAAATAATGGAGAGGATAGTTAATGGATGGCCCTTTAATGGAGTGGATAATTAATGGATGGGGATATTTAATGGATGCAAAAACAATGGATATTTTTGTCGTGCATTTATTTACGCTAATAACATGAATTATAAGTTATTTGATTCATGTTATTAATTGCATCGCGATTTTTAAATACAATTTCACTTAATGCAATTAATGTAAAATTTAGTTAATGTGTGAACCTTTGATCGGTAAAATACCCGTAACTTATTTACGCTTCCTGGTTTTAATTACATTTGCTGTCCCGTATTGTTTGTTAAATTCAATTATTCTGATGGGCAATGATGCCGCGACTGAAGGGATGCATGAAGATGTTTAGGTCATCTATCAGGTCTGTGCAGACCAAATGTCTCAGATCAGGTCAGACATTTTCAGACTTAGGCATAGTCTGAAAATAAAATTGGTCTACCTTATTTTAATATACAATATTATAATTAAAGCAAATCGTGTCAAATTTGTCCACGGGTTCTGACCATAGAGTTAGGTTAGGCAAAAAATTGTCCCATTAATTGCGTTGACCTAGGTTGTGTAAAAAATTATTTCATATATCAATGTAATTTGATCTTCTGATTCTGAATATAGTAATTATTTTTGCTAATTAGCGCCCCAATTAGCACTAACTAGATAATTTGCATAAAATTAGCATTTGAGCTTTTCAGTTCAGGCAAAAATGTCGTCAGGTCATGTTAGATCCGTAATCTGACCTGAGATTTTCAGACTTTGAAAGCCTTATAGATCCTCTAAAGATGTTGAAGTTGAGGATGTAGCTTGTGGTAGTGGTATGAACTGTAAGGCTGGGTCAGCCTCAGTGTACACGCGTGTTTGTTTTTATCGCAAGCTAACCATATTGGAAGCCATATCAGACTAAAAGTCCATGTCTCTATAATGGTCGAAAAAGCATTCTCATTTATGTGGACCTATTTTTTTCAATTTTTACCCATTTTTGATTTGTTTTATGTATTCTATGTGCGTACTAATTATGTGTGTATATACTAATTGACTCATGACAAATAATGGAGACCTCAAAATAAATGCATCCATTGTTTTTCCATCCATTAATCATCCACATCCATTAAATATCCGCTCCATTATTTACGGTCCCTTAAATATCCGCTCCATAAACCCTCCATCCATTATTGTTCCCGAACCCAGTCACATGTACATACACTCATTTATGAATTAATTATGTATCCCAATTTCAGGAGAAACTTAAGCTACGCTGTTTTCAAGCCACCTTCAATCGAATTTTAGTTGTGAAAGTATTACACAGTAACAAAGAGTAGAGAGACCGAACAGGTTGTGTCTATTCTGATTTAAATCAGGATCAAATAAACGCTAACCTCCATTTCTGACAATCGGAACTTTTCGTTGAAAAAAAAGAGACAGAAAAACAGAGTAAGGAAGTGGTTTAGTACCACGCTGATTACGAGTGGATTGTTTTTGTGGATTAATATTTTATTGCAGAAGGCTGGCTACCTGTAGAGCTGATATTATCTGTATGTTATCTGGTAATCTCCTTCTGGCCCACTGCACATTTATTTTCAGCAATATTATTTACTCTAAAATAAACATACATTACATGACAGCAAAATATACGAGTTTACGTTACGATAGATTGGATCACTTGCTCCGTTTCTTCAGCAAATATACTGTCGTCAAAATATATTAGCTTCCTTCAAATTTGTGCTTGTGGTGACGTTAATATTAATTAATAATTCGTATAACCCCAAAAAGGAAAACATATTATTTTGAAACACACAACCCACCCTTTCCCTGAACAAGTTCAAAAATAAACAAAAAGCGAAATTCAAAACAATTTTAAAATCAGTCCAATCAGATCATGAGATGATAGTCTTAAATTGATAAAATTTACTTCATGCGCGGGACAATCCATTGTGTGCGACTTTTTATTTCCGCATGGAGTGACGCTTCTGGGTTGATGTTGGAAAATTGAAGATTTAGTTTTTTACATAAAAACAAGTTAACAGTAACCAAGCATATCTTAAATTGCTACGAATATGTTTTTCATACAACGTATTTTTCTTGTCAGCACAGACACAGTGCTCTAATATGGTTGACAAGGGATTTTCGTTGCTTCTGAAACTTTGAGTGGCTAGTAAGCGGATGGAAATATTTAGCAATTGCAGTAAAGTAAAATTTAAAAAAAGTTATAAAAATGACTCACTCAAATAAACAACTGGCTAAAAGAGCCCACAACAGCCTGATTTACTTCCTTAAATTGGGGTGCAAATACAGGCTTTTGCCTTACGAGTGGAACAATGACGAAATGACAGTGGTGCCTGCTCGTCGCCGGAATATGTTTTTATTCAGCATTCAAAAGTACCAGGAATACGTGTACACATCCTTCATGTGGTTTCGTCTGGTTCAGCGCTTCATGTCAGGCGAGTTTTCTTTACTCGCGGCGCTATGGGCCCTGGCGACATTTAACACAAGTCTTGCATACTTCACCATGGCCACGTATCCCAAGGAAGTGATGCACTTCACAAACAGATTGCTGACGTGGGGTCTTCTAGGCCAACCGGAAATTGGTAAAAATAAATAAATAAAATTTCCTGGTAAAAATTGTGAAATGCATCGTATTTTTTTGTTCCAAGTCGGCCAAAACAACTGGTGCCATGCAGGTGGTTGTAGTCTGGATCCTAAAATAGCAGCAATCGAAACTGACACATTGACCAGTTTATCCCACCACCTGTCATTCAACACGTTTCTACTGTACGCCAACCCAATTTTCCACCTGTACATCATTTCCCAAAGCCCCTGCGCGCCGAACCTACTAAGCTCCCTGTATTTCCAATGCAGCAACAGCTTGCAAAATACGGTATCATTGGCAGACAAAAGTTTGTTTTTGGTTTTCGAGTACTACAACGTGATAAAGTGGCAGTATGTCGTGTCCTTCATGTGGATCTGCATTTACATGGGTATTGGCGCAGTTGGGATGGAGCTAAAAAAGTTGGCAGATGTTAGGTAATAATAAAATAATTCTAGCGTGTGTACTTAATTAACTCCGGGTGGTAATTGTATTTCAGTAAAAAGAAAATCTTTTATTAAAATGTTCTTTTTATTTTGGATTTTGTGATTATCTAGAGTGACCAGGCTGGCATGCTCGGGAAGATCACGACAGCTTTACTTGAAACTTAAAGAGTGCGAGCTGATAATCCAATACCTCAACAACAGCTTTCGCTACTACTTGGGCTTGTTTGTCATGACACTTGCCATCGTTGTTTCTCTGCTTCTGTATGGACTTGTTCGGTTTTGGCGTTTGGGACCCAAATCCGCTAGCATGTTCCCAATGTGTGCTCTCCGATGTGGATATGAATTCCTTACCATACTTTCAGTAGCCGCAGCCATGAGCAAGGATTGCGAGCGTGTGCTTGAAAACTGGAGAAAAGGGTTGGGACAAAGGAAATGCTTGGCTGGCTTGGCTTGCAAGGAGAGGGCACTCCACAGACAAATGGAAAGGAGTTGTAGGAAGCAGAGGTGTAGTTCTGGCATGTTCTTTACGCACTCCAAGACCATACTGCTTATTACAGTGGATGCTTGCATTAACATTGCTGTCAATTTTTTGGTATCATTTTGAAATGTTGCGGGTGAAAATGTACTCATCCTATTAAACCCTAATTAGAGTTTGTATTAGGAAAAAACCCAACAATGTATGCATTGAGAGTACCTCACATAAACATGTAGCTGTCAAACATCTTTAAAAAATCCACTCACTTTTAGATGATACAGGCTTTTTTTAAATTAAATTATTCACAAAATATCATTTTCAAAAACTCATCGAGTTTGATCGTCAAAAGGTGAGTCAACCGTGCAGTCATGACTTTTTCAAAACCACTTTTTACATGTTCCATATTCCAATCCAACAGAACCACTGTCCCCGTCCACCACAACCAACCGAACCTCAGTAATTAGAGTAGAAGCAGTTAATCAGATCATGCCAAAATATTACTTTCTCCTACACACTATTATTAAGCCTAGTTAGTATAGTAAATGTAAATTATTTTTGAAAGTAAAATATATAAAAACTAAAATAGGTGGTACATTTATTTTTTAATGCTCTTTATTGCTTTAAATGTTATTTTTAACATGTGCTACATTTGCATACCAAATGTAATCAAACATCAACATAATGCGTGGGCAAAATAGTACTATGCTAATAATGCTACTACGAACTAATAATTTTAGCATAATAACAAAATAAAGCTCATTTTCAATAAAGTTTCATTCTAGCTCTCATCGTGTGTTGGTGTCTCATCTCCCCAACTCTCCACCATGCTTCTAGGACTGCAGTTAGTTCTTGGCGTCGATTTCAAGCTTTCCCGACCGGAATGTGGAGATTTGCTTTGAACGTAGTTGTGAGCAGATGAGGATAGCTGCTTTGACCACAGAGAAAATCAAAACGGATAATCATTATTAATATTGTCTTTAGGAATTTAAGAATGGCTAAAAGTAACGATGTTGGAATAAAATGTTTTGTTTAAATACATTTTCAATCCCTTCGTGAATGACCTGAGCCACATTCCTGGATGATGTGGGCGGCACCCTGGAAGTTCCTCCATAAACGTTCCCCGCGCCACCATGTCGAGCTACTGCACTACTTGCCAGATTTCCACTTTGTGATGGCCAAGCTGGGCCCCCCGTTTGTTGAGCAGATCTTGCAAATGCATCCGCAGCCTGTCTCCAGCCGAGTGATCCATCAGCCAAGGTCCCATGACCCTTGTTGCCACCACTGCCAGATCTGTGCTGAGATGCTTTGTAACTCGGAGTTACCGGATCAGGGCGGAGGAATCCATCATAGTTGCCTCCATGAGGCTGATTGGTGACAAGACGAGGCGTTTGACTAGATAAATGAGGTGTCTGGTATGGAGTTTGTGCAATCCGTGGATATAAAAATTTACCAATAATTATGAAATGGTTAATGATTCTAATGGTTATAAAATTATTAATTATGATCAACTTACCGTGCGCGCCAATAAAGCCAAGTAAGGTGTGAGAGGTTGAGCTGGCGTAGTGTAATGCGGAGTTGTAGGAGCCGGATGATGTGAGCCAAAGTGACTCATAGCCCGAGTTGCATAGCCTGGTGTTCCGTTCTCATGAGTTTTGGGCGTTCCCAAAAACATGAACGCTGGGGGTGGATCCCGATAATGCTCTTTGAACCATTTCAACAACTCATCCACGCTTTCAAAATTCCGTTGCCTAAAACGGAATCCTTGTGGAGTCACTGTAACAAATTCATGAGCTCCTATGGTCCTTGGAAGATAACTCAAGAGAAATTTCGCAGGAAATTCCTTGCTAGCTTGGAAGTGGCTTTTCGGTTACCTAGTCCGCCAGTAAATTGGATCAGGTTGGCCGTGTATGGATGACTTATGGCTCGATTGATATCCACTCCAACTTCATTCGTCTGGTTGATAAACTCCTGACAAAGGTGCTCCAACAGCTCGTCCTTGGGAACGTGGTCCTGATAGGGATGAAATCTTACGCACAATATTTCATCGTCCGCCGTGCACAATTGAGAGTACTCAATTAGTGGATCTTGCATGCGACGACCCAAAGAAATGGCCTGTCGCAATAGCAATGGATAATCCCGAAAGTCATTCTGTTTGAGTAACAAGTACAATAATTGATGATTCTAATTCACATCTAAATATGATTTAATATGTTTTGTGATTCATTTTTAAAAATTCCGCTTACCGTTGCTCTAGTAGAATTAGCATACACCTTGGCCAACTGATTATCAACAATCTCAACGTTGATATCAGGGAATGCATCTTGGCTCATCAGCTCAGTGACCACATCTTTAATATCCTGTTGAATCATCTGAGCCTCTAGGGACTCTCCTCCTATGACAATCAAGTGAGGCTTTTTGTCCCGAATAAAGTTCTTGATTGCAGCAATATCTGATTCCTTCTCCTCCCTGTCAGAATCCCGGAAGGAATTCTTGTTTTTGGCAATACTTTGCAATCGCACATAGTCGGAAGGTTCTCCATCAGGATTGACGAGACATGCAAAGGAAGCCTGCTGGTGGTCAGGGACATAAGCAACGGCGAGCACACGAATACCCCGACTGGCATTCCAATCCTCAAACTCATCACAAAAAAAAACTTTGGAAGGTGCAACCTGATTAAAAATTAATTTGAAAAAATGATTCTTTAAACAATTAAAATCAATATAAAGTCAATAGAAGAACTAAAGGTGATGAGTAGACGAGTAGAGTACCTTGAGCCAATTGCGTAACTTTTCACAGCAAGCATTCAAGACATACTCCTTTGCATCCTCCGCCAGCTTGGCTCGAAGTTCCTTCCTTAAATCGGGATACAGAAATTTCTCGAATGCATGCTCAATACACTCTCCACGCAGTGTATTCCAATCCTGAACATTTTTGCTAAATTCGTCCCTACTGAATAAAAGTTTCACCTCCTCAATGTAGCTGGGTGAGGTCACTCCCTTGATTTTATCTCCCAGTCGGATGGTCAGCAAACGATCCTCCTCAGCCGATATCAGCTTGATATATTGATCGCCCGTCAAGTCTCTTACATGCTTGTCACAGAGATATTTCATGCTAAAAGGGACGTAACAAAAACTTGATTTACTAAAAAGTATTCGCTCATGATTGGATTATTAAGTATTCAAACTAATTTTCAAATGTTGCATATTTTAGGCTTACTTAAAGCATGCGTGTGCCTCGTCTATTTCCTTTAGTCCTTTCTTCGTCGGAGAGCAGCTGATGGTTGCCCGCTCAAAAAATACTTCACGAACACATCGCCTCACAATTGGCTCCCTTGAGATTTCGGTTGCCATCATGAGCTTGGCTCCTTTCAAAACATCATCGGGATCTGTCAGTTTGCCAGAGCATATTTCTTGAGCAGCTGCCAAGGGATCCATGGGACACTGTTCTACTTCATGACGTTGATATTTATCCCGCAAGTTCTCCGCAAATTTGCCTGCCGACAAACCAAACCTGTTCACGAATGCTCCTACGCCCAGCTTCTTGCACCTGTCGTATGCTCCATTGCTCATCTTTTGCTTGAAGTTATCTCTCTTCCCTTGGTCACTTGAGGTTTTATTTGCCAATCTCAAATCAGTATTAGGCTCACCTCCCGGAGGAGGCGCATCCTCCCCTTCTCTTTCAGTTGCTGTGGCGCTCCTGGCCCTTTGTCGATTCTCACTACGTCGCATTTTCAAGTTGTGTTTCATCGCAGGCACTTGCTCCCCGTAGTACAAAGTGAAGAACAGATACGCATCTTTAAGTTCATCCCCGTTTTGGATTATTTTAATCCTTTCAATGTCGTCGTCAGTGATAAGTCTAATGGAGTCCGAGATAGGATCCTCGGGATGAGCACAAATGAAATCTTCTTGATGCTCACGCATATTGTTAAAAAGTTTAACTAAGCGGCTCTTCCTATCCTTTAGGGAACAGAAGCGTGCGTCCAGCCGATAAATCTTCCACAAATCGTTTATGTCTAATTCAGGAAGCACATACTCCTTCCGGTAAAATGCGATGAAGGGAACTTCAAATATCATGTTTCTCATGAGCGCCAGGGCGTTTCGAATTTTGGAGATGATCAATGGCTTGATCTCATCCAGCGATTTTTCTAGTTGAGCAACTTTGGCTGGTGAATCAGCCCCTGCATCTTTTGTCGTCTTGGATGGACGTCCCCATTCTTCCTCGTCCCAGTTTCCTTCCACCACCGTACCAGCAGGTCTGGGAATTTCTGCTAGAGCAGCAGCAGCAGCCGCTCCCGGGCGTGCGGGCCTTGCCCACTCTTCAACATTTTCCCAATTATCATCAGCTACGGGTCCAAATGTAGTTGGAGCGGGAGCAGGTACCACGGTTCGCTTGTCCCAGTCCTCATCCCAGTTGGCTTCCGACTCCACAGGAAGAGCAACGGAATCTGGAAACCCCCTCACCTCCTCGTTCCTGACAGCGTTCATCCCTCGATTTACAAATCCTCCGGTTTTGTAAATCCACTCTGCCTCTTCATCCAGTTCCTCATCACTTGCTGCTGTGACCGGAACACTTCGTAGCTGCATTCTCTCCGGTATATCCAGTTTTCTTATTTTGTCGTCCTTCTCGGTTAAACCTGCTCGTTCCAGTTCATGAGGTTCGTAAAATTCATAAATCGACTTGGTTTTGCGTTTAAGGCGCGACTCCTTCTTTTCACGACGGACCGTTCTGCCCTCCTGATCCTCGAGTTCGTCTTCCTCATCCTCTTCATCGTCTTCCTCGTCCTCGTACTTTTCAAAGACGTCAAAATCAAAATCGACACCAAAAATATCCTGAGCGTTTTGTAAGGTGGCATCTGTGAATGTTGCTTTTCTTTTTCGTCGTCCATCGTTCAATGGTCGACCTTCATCATCCACGATAAAATCATCTGTCTCAGAATATTCCCCTTCTGACTCTTCCGATGCGTATTGACCTGCCGTTTCTTCACGAATGGGCTCCCTTGTACCACTGTCATCATCTTCATTATCACTGCCTTCAAACAACTGATTTGCAATCGCCTCCCGATCATCACCTTGGTTTTGGGGACCCTCTCCATCCGAGTCATCATCCACAATACGTCGCAACCGCTTGAACTTTCTCTACAAATACAAAACAATTCACATCGAATAATTATTATTCACTAGATTCATTCCACTTTGATACAAGTTGACGACAGGTTTACCCGTTGAACCTTGACTCCAAGATTTTCTTCGATAAGATCATAATCGTCTTCCTCCAATCTGTCTGATAACTCATCCTCATCGTCACTCTTTTTCCTTTTCCTAGAGCCATCTGACTCGTCTCCACTCTCATCTTCTTCGATAGGATTGTCGTCGATCAAGTCGTTGACAACTTGTCCGTCATCTAAAAAAATTAATTAATTTACAACGTTGGTAAATTAGTTTACAAGAAGAATGCAACATACTCAACCATCTGTGTTTGGCAATGCTAAATGCTAAATTAGCATAAAATTATATTTTTTATTTAAAGTTATTTTAAATGACTTGATCAGTACCTTCATCTTCCTCCTCCTCGTCATCATCACTATGAACTGCTACACTACGCTTTTTATTTTGTTGATGAGCAACAACTCCAATACGCTCGTCGTCCATCCCTCCTTCTCCCTCTCCCTAATAATCACAATAATAATAATTATTATTATTATTACTAAATACTAGCATTAACATCGTTATATCACTCACAAATAATAACAAAATTATTTTAACTAGTAATCTAGGTGTTTATTAATTTTTTAACTTTTACCTCACTCTCCTCCACTTCGTGTTCCACAAACTCCGCCATCAGCAACCAAAAAACGGAGAAGCAACAAGTGTTAAACAAATTAATTAATAGTTCAGTTAATTAATTTAGTACCTAAACACAATATTTTTTTTGCAATTTTTGTGATCTGCTGATATGTTTTTCACAACTGATTGATAAAAAATATTTGCTTTGCTCTGCTCTTCACAGAAATGTGCAAGCCACCGTGTGTCGTGTAATGAGCTACCTCTGGCTATGTTGTTATTGTGAAAAGGGTACTGCTGCTGTGCTAAAAACTGCACTACACTGTAAAGCAGCATCAGCGCAGCAGAGAGAAACCTGCGAAATCCCGGAGTGTGAATTTTTTATTTTTTTGGAATTGAAATTACACAAAATATGAAAAATGCCATTTATTGACCTCATGATGATGTAATATGTGTACTGATCGCCGATAAGCATAATTACAGGTTAAATGTGTTCAGGCCCTGACTCAGGAGATGGTATACAACTATGAGGTGGTTTTTGTCGTTTTAATTCTAGTGAGGTGGGTTTCAGGTGCAAAGTGCACCCAGTCTGTGAAGAACTTTTGAGTGAGTCAAGTGCTTTTGAGTACATTGCCGTGTAGGTTAAGGTTGACAAAAAATAATTAAATTACCGCAGGTGTAGAAAAATGGCGGCTAGTTTTTTAGTACAATATTTTAAAACGTGTCTCCAGGTAAATAAATGAACTGATGTAGAAGTAATGAAGTAAATATTGAAATAAATGTTGAATACAAAAATAAACTCCATGATTTTTTGTCATTGTATTTTGGACGACGTTCGAGGTCATTTTATATCATTAGTTAGTTATCAAATTCCGCAATAATTATTATACCATTGCATATTTTAATCAGCATTTTTATATACAATTTTTACTGAATTGAATTGAATTGAATTGAATTGATTTATTCATGTCTAAAAAGGTGACAGCATAAGCTGATTTCCAACCACAAGACATTGACACATCCAAATCATAAAACATTTCCAGGTCAAAAACACATTCCAAATCATTACCATACATATCAAAAGATAACAGAAATCAAAACAAATAATCATGACAAACATTCAAATTACATAAATATCAGTTCTTAGATCAAGCAAATAACTAATTACATCAAATTTGAAACTATCAAGAGAACAATTATCCAAATCAAAACTTATCCTATTCACTAATTGTATTCCATTTTATCGATTTTTCATAACAAGATGACAAGTGATCATACATCTATCCTCGGCCTATTTTTTGTACTGATTGCTGTCGGTTTAAACCATTCCTGAAACATCTTCAAATGCTTCCTATAAAACTTAAAAATAAATACAAACTTGCATAACATTTGCAAGTTTGTTTGCATTTGCATAGACTTTGTGTAGTAGTAATCCAGCAATGGTGAAAAGGGTCTTCAATAGGCAATAAAGTTGCAAAACATAAATACACAGCTGTGAGTTGACGCGGATGCTGAAAACTTTTGTGTATTCCTCATCAAAATATTTTTGAGTGATTTTGGCGAGTATGTATAAAATATTGTTAGTTATTACATATACACATATACTTATGCATACACAAATGGATTTCGTAATGCATGAATTAAAGTTTCAACCTTAACTCCACCGGGAAATGAGCCATATTACATTCATTGGGTCTGCAGTTCAATAATATACATCTAAAGGACTGTTGAGCATATTGGTATGGTCTGTGGTATTTTGGATAACACCAGATTAAACCTTCAATCTTATGAAGAACCTTAGGCGGTCCTTCATAACACAATGAAGATACGAAATTGAATGGTATGGTTAGTAGGCTCTGAGTAATTGTGGAGTAAACAGAGATGGGATAAGGACCGTGGTATTTGTGTTATATTAATTTTTGCTAACAAACAGCAACGACGTTCCTGCTGGGCTCCTTGTTAAATTATAAATTCTCAAAGACATCCACTCGTCGGTTGATAAATCCTTTGCGAATTTCCCTTAGCGTCTCGTACTTGTGCCGCCCATTTGCCAAATTGTTTTCGTGAATTTTGTCCAAATCCGTTTTTTTTGTTTCGTCACATGACACAGTCAAATCGTGCTAAAACACGTTTTTTTAAATAAAATAAAGCTGGGTTTTTGACAAAAATCATTTTAATTTCATTTAGTTCTAAATTAGTTCACCTTCAATTTCATTTGGATTTGTTCACTCTTGTCTGTTTGCTTTGTGATTGCTTCCACGGGATTCTCGGCATGTTCAATAGTAAAGGTATTCTCCTCTTGGCGACGCCTGACCTCCGCCACTTGTTCACGCAGAAGACTTGCTTCCTTGTCATTGGACTGTATTTCATCTCGAAGTTGCTGGATTTGTAGTTGTTTCGTTCTACAAAATAAAAAAATAAAATAACTTGCAAATAATTTAGTTTTTATATGATTTTCCAGCTGAACCAGTGCATTTTTTTACCTGATTTTGTCTTCAAGAAGTTGACGCTGATCAGGCAGAAGATCCACATTGCCGTCTAATTGCGTCAGCTTTTCTTGTAGCTCATTCTGAAGTTGCTCAAGGTCATCCATGGGTTTTTTCAAATTTTTGAGTTGTTCCTCAAGAAGATAAATTACTTGGTGGGCGTCTGACAGCTCCCGTTGCCCCATTTTCATCTCCTCCTGTATGGCACTAAGCCTCACTTTATATTTTTGTTTTTTCCTTTCAGCTTTCTCACGTGCGTTGATTTCAAGCAGTAATTTTTCCCTGTGCATCACAAAAAAAGCATTTACAAAATGTAAATCGTTATCAATTTCATTTACGACTAGCGTATTACAATTTTGTGGAGCTCACCTTTCTTGTTGCCTTGCGAATTTTTCCTGTTGAGCCATTACTCTCATGTGTTGAACCTCAATTGATTCGGGCTTCTTTCGTCTCATGTACATTTCATGGTTACCTTTGCACAGCGCCAAAATCCTTTTATTGAGACGAAGTCGAGGGACAAAGAAGACAAAGTTGGGTGTCACTTTGTCCATTGTTTTGATCACAAATTTACGGTTGCTAAAAGAAATACTTTTGATTTCGGACCAACGAAACCCTACTTTTGGGGTTAGCTTGTCCTCCAGCTCGTAAATGTTTAGACCCAGGGCGTCCACACCAAGCCATAAATATGTACCCTTTTTATTATTGATTTCAAAGTAGTTGACGCCATACATTTCTAAATCTTGAACGGTTTGTAGATAATTCATCATTGCTTCAGGTCTTATCATCCCATTGTGCTCTCTCCACCAGGTTACCACACGCTCTCCCCATTCTTCAGTGCTCAGGTTGTGTTGGTCTAGGACTCTGCAATTCATTTAATTTCACATTTTTACATCTGCCAAAGGAAATATTTCCGAAAACCATATTTTCTCCATTTATAGCCCGGCCGTAGTTTTAAGCCCTATTTCAATCTTGTCAAGAAGGCCATATTTTCAGGAAGGCGAAAAGTAGAGATGGGATATAATTACAAAAAGTACAGCATTTGGAAATACCATGTACCTCTCAGGCAAAATCCTGTCATTTTCAAAACAGTTGTCGACTCCTTCATTAAAATCGCCATACTTGGCTTGCATGTAATATGATGCAAGAAGAACCGTTGTTTCCGGGGAACAGTAAATTTTATCAGACAAAATTGCATTTCTAACTTGAAGGTAAAATAATTTCTGAAAAATATGCAATTTAATATAATCCCAATTTAAAGTAACCATGTTCTTAATTCAAATCGTACGGTAATATATTTTTTTCATGTGTACCGTTGTAATATCCTGAATAAGCTCTTTGGTCACATCCTCTGGATAAAACTTGACCCGGAAGCGAAACTCAAGTGGATTCTCCATCTTAATCTTTTGGCGTAAAACCTAATATGATCATAAAAGTATTAAAAAATTTGCAACACAACTTTCATCGTCACAATAATTTAAAAAGAATTATCAGATACATGTTAACCTTTTTGTTTAATTTTAGCCATGCAATGAATCCTTTGCTGTCAACGTACTCAAGGCCAAAGTACCAAATTTCTCGCAATCCAATTGTTTTGCTCACTTGATCAAACAGTTCTATGCCCGTGGTTCCAGGCTGCATGGCAAACTGCAGCTCTGCGTCAGCCATCGTGACGCGAACATTAACCTGAGATTAAAAGACAATTTCATACATTCATAAATTCACAGCTACAAATGTTTTGGGCTTACCTTTTTTTAATGCGCTACTGATATGAATAAAATAGAATAGAAACTTTATTGTCTTTCCTGTTTCACACACATTATTTATAACAATGCTCAATATGGTTTTCAAACAGTGACATTCATATAAATAAATAATCTCCTAATTTCTAGATCGAATCACAATACATAA
>JAHZNC010001455.1:0-60606 GCA_027744095.1 Zhuqinia jingwanae
TCACAAGCTCATAGAGTACGGTCTTCAACCCGAGCTTTTACTTCGTACTGATAACTTTAATTGTCCCAAACCACCCGCTGATGACTACCTGGCTACGGAACCAATCGATATATTTGTTGTTAAAGACTTAAATTCTACATCATTGGAAGAGAACAAAACTATTGTAGTGTAGTATTTAATTTTCACTTTAATTTTTGATCGTCTTATAAAAGTTTAAAAGGTACAAATAGTTCATAGAAGGTACCGATATTAAATACAATTTGGCTGTTTGTATGACATTGCAATTTTTCAATCAAACATTTTACATTTATGTAAATGTTGCAGACTTCATGTTTACATGCATTACGGTACGTTGTAATTAATACTCATAATAGAGATTTGTGATACTGGGTATGAGGCTTCACTCCTCAATAATTTGTAAAGTGCATATTTTTTTACACGGCCATTTTCATCTCAATTTTGCCATAAGGTGAATATCCTTCAATTTCAAAGTCATCTGCAGAGAAATCTTGGATGTCTTGGACTTGACGCTTGATTTTCAGTGTTGGGAATTGTTTAGGCTTCCTTTCAACTTGGATTTTCAAGGCTTCCACATGATTGGAGTAGACATGTGCGTCGCCAAGTGTGTGAACGAAATCCCCAGGCTTGAGTCCGGTCACTTGAGCGATCATTCTAGTCAACAGGGCATAACTGGCGATATTAAATGGAACCCCTGAAATGTAAAGTAAACGTCAATCCCCCAATAAATTTCTTGTTTGCAGCGAATGCCAGTGTTTAAAAGTGAACGGTATGTATGTATATTGCATACCTAGTCCAATATCAGCAGATCTTTGGTACAGCTGACAACTCAATTCCTGGTTCTTGGGGTCCACATAAAACTGTGCCAAACAATGACAAGGAGGTAAAGCCATTTGTGGAATGTCAGAAGGATTCCAAGCTGTCATAATTATGCGCCTTGAGTATGGGTCATTCTTAATCATGTCAATAACTTGGCGCAACTGATCAACCCCTTTTCCAGTGTAGTCGTCTTCCATTGTCTTGTACTCTGCTCCAAAATGTCTCCATTGAAATCCATACACTGGTCCCAAATCCCCTTCTTTACGCTCATTAAAACCCATCTTGTCAAGAAACTCCCGGGAAGAATTCCCATCCCAAATGTGGACCCCTTTAGCTTTCAGCTCGTTGGCGTTGGTACAACCTCTAATAAACCATAAGAGTTCCTCCAAAATACCCTTCCAGAACACACGCTTCGTGGTCAACAACGGAAAAACATCTAAACCCATTAAATTGTACAACATATAACATTCAGCACACATTATTCCAAACGACATATTCACTGCATCATCATTCCGATTTCCGAATGTCCATTTGCTTACCATTTCTAAGGTCAAATCGCATTTGTGCCCCAAACACTGAGATGGTCCCTGTTCCAGTCCGGTCATCTCTATCTTGACCTTGATTCAAGATCCTCCTAATCAATTCTAAATACTGTTCCTCGTCCTTGTTCACCACAACGTCTACCCCATTTATCGCGTCCATTTTCTCTGATGTCCCATTTCCCAGATTCTTCACAGGCTCAACCTTCGTCTCCATTAATGTTTGAATTTTTAAACTATTTGCTTCACAGTCGGCCATTAGGAAATATAATCAGTTCTATTCACCTATTAAACAAATTAAAACAAGACTGGCATGAACGTAATTAAATTATTCTTCAATGACAGACGTCAGTGAATGTGCAATGAGAAATGACAAAGGAATTACCGAAAGACGAACAAAACCGCGGTCCAGATTGGCAGAAAAATAACATTACTCACATGTTTTTCATTTTTGCATCTCTTGTTTTACGTAAAGTAAGGGTTAATAAAATTCCTTTGTCTTTTTTTCACTCTATGGCCCACAGCCAATGCTCAGTTTGCATAAGGATATGTACTTTTCTTCTGGAACAGTCCGTTCTGGAAGGGGAAAAGTGAGATGGCGCGGTAGCATTGAATAAAATGCATTGCATTGCAAACCGCATACAATAGCAGGCAGCATAGAAAAGTGTAGGCGTACACACAAGTCAGGAGTCAGATCAACGGAGTGAGTCAGACGGTGTGTGAACATTGAGTTGAAATTGAGAACTTTGGAAGTTTGAAATTATTAATAATTAAATTAATTTAAAGGTGTTTAATTAATAATAATTGTTGTGAAGAAAATGACAAGTGCAACTTTATTCCCGTTTTCTGGAACTCGGAGCCGTGGTCAGCCCGTCCGAAGTCAAAATGGTAAGTTTTTCAACATGCACAAGAGACAAGAAATTGACAGTGGTCACCGTGATTGGTGATGTTTTTATGTAATGATAAATACGTAGTGTTATTATCAGTAAAATGATGGATTGATTGTTTATTTTTTCAGTTATGGCAGCGTCTGCAATCGCCAACATTGTCAAAAGTTCCCTTGGGCCTGTTGGCCTGGACAAAATGTTGGTGGATGACATTGGTGATGTGACCATTACTAATGATGGAGCAACTATTTTGAAACTGTTGGAGGTGGAACATCCAGCCGCCAAGGTGTTGGTAGAATTGTCGCAACTTCAGGATCAAGAGGTTGGTGATGGAACTACGTCTGTTGTTATCATTGCTGCGGAGCTTTTGAAAAATGCGGATGAGCTTGTGAAGCAAAAGATCCATCCTACAACAATTATTTCTGGATATCGTTTGGCTTGCAAGTAAGTGGAAAAAGGTTTAAAGTTCTGTTACATTACTAGTTGTTCAAAATTCAGTCAAACTGATTGTATTATTTTTTTTCTAAAGGGAGGCATGTCGCTACATTGCTGAAAATCTTACAATTCCTGTGGCTGAGTTAGGCAAGGACTGTCTTGTAAACGCAGCCAAAACGTCCATGTCCAGTAAACTTATTGGAGCGTAAGTTTATAAATAATAATTAAATCTCTTCATTTTTGTTGGATTATCCGTCGTTCAATTGTATGTATTATTCTTAATTAGGGATGCTGAAATGTTTTCACAGGAGTACGTTCTTATTAATATTCTACATATATCATATATGAATAAAACCCATGCCATATTACCAAGTTTATATATAATTTTTTTTTAAATCTCTTGTTCGTGTAGACCCAAGGTCCGTACTGCAGCCTCCATTATTCTTCGAGGACCAAATGATTTCTATGTTGATGAAATGGAGAGATCAATTCACGATTCCATTTGTGTCATCAAAAGAGTTTGTGAAAGCAAGAAGGTTGTGCCTGGTGGAGGTGCTGTAGAAGCCGCCTTGTCAATCTATTTGGAAAATTTCGCTACATCTCTCAGTTCCAGAGAGCAACTGGCCATTGCCGAGTTTGCAAAATCTCTTTTGGTTATCCCAAAGACCTTGACTGTGAACGCTGCACAAGATGCTACAGATTTGGTTTCTAAATTGAGAGCCTTCCACAATGCTTCCCAGACCAAGGCAGATCATGCCCATTTGAAATGGTATAAATTAAATATATAATATATTTTATGTACTGTGATCTGTGATTTAGGAAATAATGAAATAATATTAAGGATAATAATAATAGTAGATTTTATGGTTGCTGATGGGCTCTTAATTTGTAAAATTTTTGTTTGTTTTTGCAGGACTGGTCTCGACCTTCACACTGGAACCACAAGAGACAACAAAGCAGCCGGAGTTCTTGAACCCGCCATCTCGAAAATTAAAAGTTTGAAGTTTGCCACAGAAGCTGCGATCACAATTTTGCGAATTGACGACCTAATTAAGTTGGATCCAGATAATGATAAAGCGTATAGAAATCAACAAGATATGTGTGGAGACTACGATGACTAATACGTAAATTTCTAATCTAAATTCCCCTACTAACCATGATCATTTTTGGAATTGTAAGGTTATTTGCAAACACTTCATACATTATGTTGGTTGAGGTCTTTTTACTTTCAACTTTACATCCATTTTTTTGCATTTGTTACACAATATTACTTTACTTAATTAATCTACTACTAGCTATATACACGATCAGTGATAAATGATTAATAATAAGTATATTTTCTTGAATGCATTTCATCTTTTTACCGGTGTTATATGTTATATCATTGATTGTTGTTCTGAAATATCATTTTTTAGTCTTGCTGTTGTTAAAAACTTTCATTTTCCACATTTTTTTCTTATTATCGCACTATACATACATACTTATCATATAATATGAAATATGAAGATGCAAAACAGCTAAACACAGCATAAATAAAAAAAGGGCAATAAAAATGCTTCTTGTATTAATTTCTACCCTAGTTCAAATGCAAGTGAATAATTATCCTGACAGATGATTTAAATTTGTAATACCAAGTGCCGAGTATTAATAATAATTAGCCTCTTATTCAAACAAGAATAAGATGATGATAATATGATTAAATGAAATTGAAATAAACTACTAATACCTAAATTTTTTGCTAATAATATTGTCGCTTAAAACGTTTTACAGCAAGTAATAAAAATGGCTTAACAAAAAATTCCAAGTTCCATCCATGTTATTTGAACATATTTTTAGTCATTATTTTTAATTTAAACTGAACATTTAAAAACAATAATTATTATTTTCATAAATCTTTTTAAAAAATCAACAAGTACAAGTATACCTACGCAAGCGAAGAAGACGAAGAGAGAGTGAAAACAAAATGCAGTTTTGTAGCATATTTCAAGTACACGGCATAGAGAAAAGACGGGCAACTGTTAGAGTAAACACCCCAAAATTTGGAGCGCGCCATGTCTTGAGTTTGACCTATCTAAATTGCACCCTAGTAATACATATTATTATACATTTATACAATACAGGATACGAATACACACTTTATTATCTTACTTCCCACGTACCTACGCATAAATAGGATGTAAATGTATGAATGTATGTATGCATCTTCTTCTTCTTATGTACATGTAAAACACGTATGTGTATATTAAATGCATGCACACACATGCATGCATATAATGAAGATTTTTGTTGATAAACACTATCAGCAGTTTTCCCCATACCGTGTGCATGTATATAACGTAAACATTAATGCACTTACTTTTTTATTACAACATTGATTGATGGAGCAGGACATAAAAATCACAGAAAAGGAGAGAGATGGTGCAAGAGCATTGATGAATGTAAATACAAAATTTTCGCTTTTTCCTGGCTATATATATTGTTGTGTTGCCAGTAATGCAAAAAATATCTACAATTAAGTTAACCATTATTATATTAAACTTACATTTTTATACTACTTTTCTACAGTATTTCCATTTAACTATAAAGGCATCACACACTGCTGAATAGGGATACCTTCGCTAGAATCAACACACACACACAGTCAAGTCACATTTATATAAGTTGGAGAGTTTGTTTTGACAGATTGTGAGTTTGTGTCATCGTCACAGTTAAAGTTTTGTGTATGATGCAGTTTTCTTGAGTAGGAGGAGGAACAAAAATATTAATGGGAAGTTTATAGGGATATATGTACATAATATGATGATGAAGAGGATGAATCATTTTCTTTTGTGGAAACTACATTAAAAAGAGTATGTACAAAAATAATGTAATAAGATAAGATTGAGGTTCATCATTGTTGTTGAATGACGAGAAGTGATTGATTGTTAACTGATGATAAGAAATTAATCCTTGTACTTATTTTGGGTAGTTATTTTCAGAAGTTTTTGTGCATACAAATCAAGAGAGTTTTGGTTGTGGGCGGAAGTGAGCACGTCTGATGAATCCTTGGACATGAAACGATACGTGAACTGTTAGTAATTAAATAGTACAATGAGTGTGTAACTGTAATCGTAATCCATGGTTTAATAAGGTGATTGGAACATAATATATAAAGTTTTGCGGAAATTATGTTTATAATCAATTTTCGTTACGAAAGGAAGGTCGTAATTGTGAATAAAATTCGACTGGAACGCGTGTGAAAGGCTTGTGGTAATTTCATAGATTTATACCCATTCAAATTTTCATGAATGAGTAAGTTATAAAGTGTTCTAATTATTTTTGTGTTTTTACTTCAAATTGGTTTAATGTTATTTGTATAGGGCGATGGGTTCATCCTGCATCCTACGACGGAAGAGCAGTTCTTTTAGCAGCACCAATTTTTGTTGCAGTCATCGGGTGAAGAAGAATGGGAGTGATATCAAGGGATGACGCTGCAGACGAGGAGCGATGGATCAGATACGGCTCAGCTCCACTCATCGCTACCCTTCTCCTCCCCATCATCATTGGGGTTATCCTCGTCGTCAAATGCGTCTTTAACCATTGTTGCGTTCGTAAAACTACCACAAAGTACGTTATCCTCGTATACCCTTTGCAAAATTAAACGACAAAACATCATTCGAGTCAAGTCAACGAAAAATACCAACATTGTTGATACAAGAGAAAGGATACTTTTTTTGTATCAATTAACGCTTTTTATTACTGTATAAAACCATTACCAAACAGTCATTATACTTTTAATTATTATTGTCGATTCATAAGCTTTAACCACAATTTACTTTTTAGCCAACCAACCTGAAACTATTATTTTATATTTATCATAACACTTTAAAAAACATATTTGTGTTTTGTACGAAAACAGATGAAAATTAGAATAGATTTTTCATTTTTTGAATAATTCATTTAATATTTTTGCCTTTGCTATTTTTTAACTCTTAATATTTTTTATGTTCTGCTTTTTGTTTTTGTTGCTTTGTTGTAACACTGTTGAACCTGCTGAACCTGCCAAACGTATTATCACCTACCACTCTAACAACAACAACAACGCAAACAACAGAGATGAGATGTATGGATTGGAGGGTAGAATGACGATGCTCCCCACTGCAGAAAATAATTTTGTCCCGATTCCAAGTAGCAACGTCGCTAGCGATTCTACTGCCACAACCTTTGCTGGAGCTACTACTCATAATCATCGTGCTAATTCAATTCCCGTTGGAATATCCAGGAAGGATTCGAGTGATGTGGAAACCGAAGTTAAGACCAATCATCATCTTCCGCTTGTGTCTACCTCAAGTGAAAAAGGATCAAGTAATGTGGAGCGCACTGTCGTCGAAGGATCGCCTTCGTCCTCCGTATTTAATGGTGACAGTAGATTGGCAATGGAGTACAGGCGCTCCTCTGGAGCTTCAAGATTAACATCGTCTCAAGATTCAAGTGATTTGGCTGGTTCTCTGAAAAGGTTCACTTTTGATTTGTTGTTATTTTTGTCTTTGTGTTGTCCCTGAATTTTTCTTGTTTCTTTACGTTGCTTTTTCACTTAACGTACTCACAAAACGTACAAACGTGTAAAGGGCTTTTGTGTTTTGAAAGGAGCTTTTTTCCTTTTTCCTTTGACTCCATATACACTTGATAATGATTATATACTGAATAATATGTGTGTATTAAATGAATATTGTTGTTACATTTACAGAGCCAGTGCGCAACACCGACAGCTTCCAGATCTGCCCCAAACTCCTGGTGGAGGGGCAACTTTGCATCCTCCACGACGAAGTAGCTCTGTTCTCAGTCATGACGGCACATCTGAACTGTATGCTACTGTAGGGGAGACGCCACTTCCAGAAGGATCATCTTCCAAGCGAAACAGTCATTACGCTCAAATCCGTGAAAATCCCATTGGGTCTTCTTCTTCTGGTAAGGGATCTTCATCTAATAGTGGCAGCTTGCCGGTTGTGAATGGTGTCCCACTAGGTCCTAGTTCAAGTGGGAGTGCTACCGCAAGATCAAAGGGAATTGAGGCAACTCCATCATCCGATTCAGAGACATACGCTACCGCTAGCTTACATCACCCTTATGCTAAATTAAAGAAAAATCCTGCTGAACATCCCTACGCTCGAGTACGAGCAGCTGGTACCAACAACAATGATGAGGAGACAGACACAGATAACTACGATCTCCCACAATTTCTCACACGACAAGCAGGTGTTGGAGGTCTAGCAGTATCCGGAAACAACCCCGTTGCCGGCCCGTCATCATCGCAAAGTCGACCCTCATCCTCTGGTGCCATTCAAAATTCCGGTAGTGGTGGTGTCATCATAGGCAGCTCTGCAGACGCGGAAGGTCCCGTTCCTCCTAGACGAGTAGGTAGACAGTGGCGACGTAGTAGTCAGCCTCAGGTGTATAATAATGATAACGTTTCCCACTTTTCTGGAGATTCACAAGACTCTCGGGGTTACACTAGCATAAGTGTCAGGGAGCCATTATCAAACATTCGGAATCAAGTTGTGGCAAACACCAGGCATTACGATTCTCACTACGCCACCGTCTCTGACGATTCCGAGGAAATGTACGCTGCCATTGATGATCCGAACGACAGCAACTACATGCGCATTCCGGGGGATCATGACAATAATAATCCGAGGAGACCTACTTGGCTGGGCGGACCAAATGTATCTTCACCAATCCCTGAACGGAGGGAAGCAAACTCTCCGTTGCCTCCAGTTCCTAATGTGCCACCGCCGGAGTTATCTCCGGGAGCTACTGCGTCATCAGCATCATCCCCCGCAGTTATACCTCCGCCATCATCTCCCAACTCCCAGCAGTTGTCACAAGTAGCAGTTCCTCCCGTATCACCTCTGCAGCCTCCACCCTCTGCAATTCCCCCAGTGTACGCCCAAGTAACCAAAAAGAAGAAGCAACAACAGGGTAAAACACCAGTTACACCGACTGCGTCCAACGCCTCCACATCATCTAGTCAGCAAATTATGATGAGAGAGGCTCCGTTAGGTAGTGAAGCTCCCCCTCCACCACCCCCACCCGTTACAGTAAAGGAAAGTTCTACCTCACATCACCACTCACCATCTTCCCACCACTCGNACTGCCTCCAACGCCTCCACATCATCTAGTCAGCAAATTATGATGAGAGAGGCTCCGTTAGGTAGTGAAGCTCCCCCTCCACCACCCCCACCCGTTACAGTAAAGGAAAGTTCTACCTCACATCACCACTCACCATCTTCCCACCACTCGCATCAACATCAACCTCCTCTTCATCATCGAAGTAAACGAGCTGCCAGTCTAATGGACAACAGTAATCCCATGGATGCCGATACTGTGGACAGCCGTCGTTGGTCTAAAGCGGACATAAGTTACTCCGAGTTTGAGGTTGTCCGAGAAAATCTGTTTCCGAGTTCAAGTGCCACCAATAACGTCAATGATATCATTGCTGATGATACATCGCATCATCACCCTCTTCTCCGGAGCCCAGGTTCCGGTCGCAGTGATACATCCCCACTCTCATCGGCAACAATTGTCCGGCAACACCAAGATTTGGTTGACGAAGATAACTACAACATTATTCCCGAAAAGACTGCGAGGAGTAGTCGACAAGGTCAAGATGATTCATCGTCATCTGCAGCAACCGGTGCTGCTGCCCGATTAAGACTGGACTCCGGCAACTACCATGAAATTGAGCCCCGTAACCTGAATAACACTTATCAAGAAATAAGGGGTGGAAAGGAGCCATCAGACCATTATCAGGAAATTGGTCACAACCGTAGGGATCATTGTGATGATGATGATGACGATGATGATGATGCAGGGGATCTTTATCAAGTGATTGACAAGAAGAAACGAAATTCAGAAGATGAGGATGACGAGGAGGAGGAGGAAGATCAATTTTATGAGCGAGTAAAAAAACCTGGCTCTCGAAATTCCAAGGGAAAGAAGCACGGTTACGAGAAAATCAAAAAGAAGGATCCTTCCACTGCTTCTTCATCAAAGCATCCTTCCGGGAATTTAAGCAGAGTGGTACCAGCAGTGGGCTCAGACGATGATGACGACGATAAGCCTGACCAAATGTACGAGAGTGTAAAGTATCCTCCTTACGAAAGGCTTAAGGAGAGCAAAGACGACTTGATTGATTCTGAAGATGGGAAAAATGGAAGTGACTATTATGAAGACATTGGTTACTCAAGAGTGAAACCGAAGAATAAATCCAAAAAGTCCAAAACACCTGAAGAACCGTTGAGTCGCCAACAGGATGAAAGGGATTCCACCAGGTCGTCTAGCTCTGCTGCAGGAGTTGGAGGAGCAGTCCTCCACCAACCTCAACCGCATGACGTAAGCCAGTTGTATGCACAGGTGGACAAGACGAAAAAGAGAACAAAGAAAGGCGCTGCTGCTGGTGCAAATACAATTAACAATATAAAGCCAATAACAATAAGCAGCGGTGGTGCAGCAGATAATACCACAGAACAGGATATCTCTGGTAATAACAATGAACCATTTCTAACAATGCCACTTTACAGTAAAGTGAACAAGGCGAGTAAGAATAAAAATTCCACTGGTGGTGCAGGGATCAGCAGTGGTGGCCAAAGTCATCATCATCATCATCAAGATAATAATCATATTGACCATCAACAGGAAGGAGAGGGTCGAGGGTCTGCTGCCAACGATAACAGTATTGAATATATTTAGAAGAATTAAAATTTGTATTTCTATGTATATTTCAGTTGTCTAGATTTGACTGGGTAGAAAATATTTGTGAATTATTAAAAAACTAATGGACACTTGTTATACGTTGATTGTCTTCCAATCAAAAGGAGATTTCTTTTACATCATTCGTAAAAAATTCAAAATCGGAGGAGACACAAATAATAATTAAGTTGAGATAAAAATAGAAACTACATGTAAAACTTTCGTGAAAATTTGAGAATACTCTTTGTCTGTGTGTGTCGTTCGTACATTTTTAATGAAGTTTTTGCTACATGCTATAGTAGAAAATTTTAGCTATTTAAAAAATCTATATATTTTTTTGTGTGCGTAGCGTAAAAAAAATTGCTAAAATGTAAAGTAAATTATGAGTATACCTATCTGTATACATATTATATGATACCATATAAATATATATGCCATGTTGAAACTTGGTCGTTTTTTTGTAGGAAAACGATGATTTATTTCTTATAAAAAGCTATACAAAAATGCATTTCTCTTTTTAGCGTAAGGAATAATGTACATTTAATTTAAGTATTAGGTATATAATTATAATGTTATAATTTAATTTACCTTGAAATTATGAAAATATATTGACGGAACCAAAAAAAAACAAGTATCACAAATCATAATTTAAAAAAAAATTATGTTAATAATGCTAAAAGTTTCTTTGTTATGTACTTAAAATATAAGATGAATACCAAGTGTATTAACTAAACTATTACCTATGTTCAAAGCGTGAAAATGAAACGTTACTTCATGAAAAAAAAGGTTGTGCATTTTTCTCGGGGCAGCACAAGATCGATCATGTTATTAATGTTAAAAAATTAATCTAAGAGGCTAGAATCGCCACCCACCACCATACGTGGAACATTATTTCCGGGAGAAAGGAAATTAAATGCGTTGTGTCAAAAAAACAGAAAGCTTTATTGTTGAAACTGTATTTGTAAATGTACAAAATTTATATAATTTAATTAATGCTAGTGTTATTATTATTATTATATCACAGTGCTGTACTTAAATAGCATTATTATAGTAATAAATATGTGTTTGTAATATAATTTAAAGGTAACGCCCATTTTCGTTTTGGAATTTGGAAAGGATAAAATATGTTTTGATAAGATCGAAGCAAAAGTTTAAATCAAATTGATTTACAATAATAATTTAATTTAAATGCTTTCATCGTAGTAGCCTTTTTCGAAATCTATATGAAAAACAATTAAAATATATTATATGTTGAGACGCATTAATTAATAAAGAAAATGAAATTAATTTATTGATCGTATACAACTTGAAATATATAACTTTTTAAATACCTGTTTACGTTGCGCGTAAAAATAACGAATGAACGAAAAAAACTGAAACAACTTATTTTATCCATTGTTGTATACATAATTATTATTTAATTATTATGATGACCAAGTATTATTATCTGACTTAATAATAACGAATAACGTATCAATATTAAATGCTACTTTTTGTAGGCCTCTCAATTTTGAAACAAAAGTTTTTTTTTGTACTACCAATAATTATTTATTTTATAACTTATTATATATATCGAAATGGCCTATTGCTTATGTATGGTAAAATCATTATTGTTAGTAAATTCACTCATTAATGTTTATGTTAAAGTTAAAAGCGCAGAGTTCAAAAGTTGAGTTCATCAATAATGTACTGTTATACTATATACACGCAGGCAGCAAAGCAACTTTTTTTTTGATGAGTGCTATTATTTTTGCATTATATTGAAGTAATATATATTTACAGAATTATTGTTTTTAAAAATGTAGATTATATTTTAATTGTAATTAAATAACTGTATACCCAAAAAGAAAAAAAAATAGAACCATACACTGTTTCGTTTCGCGTATTTATATAATGCACAGACGTGATTTATACATGTTTGCGCGGGAACCTAAATAATTATATAATTATTATAATAATTATGTTTATGATGATAATAGTAAAAATTATTGTTCTATTAATGTTTATTATTATTTTAATTTTTGTTATCGAAAACCCGAAGAAAAACAAGGCGAAAACTGTATTACAATAATGTATTTATACATAGTAAAATCTTGAGTGATTATATAAATATTATATTATTATACATTTAAGCAATGATAAGATTGCAAATTATTCCTATTACGTATATATATCCAAATAACGATTGTTAAATGGTAACAATTAAAAAGAATTTCTATTCCGAAGAATCCGAATAAATATGAAAATTATGTTGTCAACTCTTTGTGTTCGTTTTTATTCATCATTGGGATTGGGACGCTGAAGGGGTTGATGACGGCACTTCTGAAGGAATGGGGTCGGATGCACGAATCGGTGAACCCAGAAAATCCCGATAAGCATTGCATTCTTTACTAAATACAAAATCTTTCGCAGATCCATGCTCCAATATCATATGGGAAAATTCCTTGAGTTTCCTAATAGCTCTTACGTGATGAGCTGATTTTCTGTTTGTATTTGCATTGGTGTTGGATGCTGTAGTGTATTGACCCTTGACATATAATTTGTTTGCCAGATAGTGCAGCCAAAATATGTTGGACTTTGGGCAGAACACTCGCCAATCGTTGCGATTATGATCTCGCATCATCCGGTAAATGTCAAATTGATGGTCTCCAGTTCCCAGGAACTGTTCCTCATCATCCTGAAGGTCCAGATAGGTGATGGTATTGGTTTTGGAAGTTTTTATTCGTGAAATTGTGAAATCAATTACGGCAGCTTTGATACCAATGGAAGGAACGTGGAATGTTTCGTTGTTGATCAAATAGCGGATTGTAGGTGAATTCCAGTTTTGAACGAGAATGTTGCCCCCTGTGTTGCGTGAGAGAATGTGTGCAAAATTAATGAAGTCATTCCATTATTGTCGGTGAAAGTTTTTATAAGGCCTTTTTCTTACAGTGAAGATCCCTATGTTCAAACTCCAACGCAAACTCCCCAACCGCCAGAATATGTGCCACCTGGAGAACAATGGAAAGCGTCTGACGGGCATCCCGAAAACTAAGCGATTCGATATCTTGGCCAGCAAACTCAAACTCGAGGACCATATATAATTGATCTGGGGGAAAGTTGGGCCTGTCGTTGTCCGATTCTAATTGAAGATCAAAAGGCAACAGGATAACATTTGTTATTAATGTGCTCAAATTTTGAGCTTATTCGGTTTGTTGTTCAATTTCCTTTACCATATTTTTTATGAAACATTTCCCAGGGCCGAAGTAAAGACCAAGGATACTTTCCCTTGGCTATACGGGCATTTTTCATGAATGCAAAGCCATCGGTATAGCATTGTTTTAAGACACCTTTCAGCTCGCTTAGTTCTCTAAGTAATAAATTAATTTCATTATATTTACAGCAAATAATAAATGAGGAAAATTATTGTAAGCTGACTGTTGTACTCACTGACTAACTACTAATTCTGGAAGAACTTCCAAAAATCCCTTTTGCCTTTCTCCGTTCACCATTGTGTCCCCAGCTATGGCCACCACCTTATACACCCACGAACATTGGCTAAAGTACCGAAAAGTCCCAGAGTACACCTCACCATAAACACCTTCCCCAATCTTTTCAACGGTTTTAAGTCCATTACAAATCATTTCTAACGGTATTGGGCTCCGTTGTCCACAGACCTTCAGGATAGTTTCATAATCGGAAAGAGCAGCTCCTCCTCCACCATGACTTCCATTTCCTTCATCACTACAATCTTCGTTTATCTCATAATACCCCATTTTGTTTCTTCTGAAGCAAAAAGTTGATACAGGTTGATAGGAAAAGTCCATGGGGGAGTCAGGAAGTGAAATGATGTTTGTTCGTGGTGCGGCGGTGGTGGCCAACATTTTTCCTGTTGGTGACGAAGGGGAGGTTGATGAGGTAGATAATCTTCGAGGTGACATCATAAATGGATGTTGCATGGATGTGGAACGTCTTGGTGTCGACGGGGGTACTGATAGAGGAGAGGAGGATGATGCCATTACTTCAACTTCAATTCTGGCCTGTGATTGGGAAGACATGGTTACACGTTGGGGCGTTACTGAGGTAGATGATGATGAGGTGGATGGAAGTGGAGGACCTAGGTTTCTTATGACTAATTTGTCATTTTGGATGTTACTGGGAGTGCTGTTATCATTTGTACTAGAACTATTTGGTAGATTATGGCAATCTGCGGTTATAATAGCTGGGGATGAACTTTCCTTTGTGCTAACAATACTGGATTGATTGTTGTTCCCACCCAAGGGGGAACTACTCCTGCCCTTAATGACAAAGTGTGAGTTAAAATCTGACGAGGGAAACTTTTGAGCTCGCAGACTGTCTTCAGTAGTGGAGTTGCTTCGACCAACAGAATTGGGCAACATTATATAACGACAACGGCTCATCTGTCAAGAAACCTACTAGTCACAAAGCACGATATTTTACAATAAAATAATTATTTCTATTTTATTTCGTTGACTAAATTCGAGTTTATTAAAAATTAAAGTATTATGAAAACAAAGAGACAGGTACAAAAATTAAATACATCTATTAAAATTTAATTCGCAACCGTGCCGCCACGGAGACTGGAACTCTGAACCAAGTTTCGGAACAGACTGTTAAAGTTTCAGTTTTCACTGCATGAGTCGTCGTCGTCGTCTTCTGTGGCCGAGTTATTTGCAGAGCCTGCATGATGACTTCCAAATTTCCTGTCCCAAACTTCGTAAAGTGCCACATCTGACGGAGAAACACTAGACTTGACTTGTTTCATAGCATGGTTAAAATCCTTTCGTTTCAATGACCGAAGGCTAGTGACATCTACATTTCGAATATCGTGTCCAAATTCTCGAATAGGACCGTAAGCTGCTTCCCGACATAAACTGCTCATGTCTGCTCCGGAATAACCTTCTGTTTTCTTGGCTACTTTATCAAAATCTTCATCAGTCATTTCTAAGGCATGCTCTTGAACCAGTTTCTTGACTAGTTGCTTCCTCGCTTCAAAGTCCGGAAGTGGGATATAAACTCGTTTAACAAGCCGACGTCTTGCAGCTTCATCTAATTCCTGAGGTCGATTGGTAACACCAATGACAAGTATACGATCATCCGAAGTGGTTGCGCATCCATCAAATTGAATGAGAAATTCAGTCTTTAATCTTCTCGAGCTTTCATGTTCTGTGTCACTGCGCTGGGTGAGGATTGAGTCAATTTCATCAATGAAGATAACAGCAGGCTGCTTCAGCCTTGCAACAGTGAACAAGGCGCGCACCATTTTTTCTCCTTCCCCAATCCACTTGGAGGTGAGGGAGGAAGCGCTGATATTGAAAAAAGTCGAATGTGATTCCGTGGCTATCACACGACCAAACATCGTTTTGCCAGTGCCGGGAGGACCAAAGAAGAGGATGCCACGGGCAGATGAACGAATTCCGACGAAAAGCTCTGGACGTTCCATTGGCCATATTATAATTTCTCTGATGATCTGTTTGACGCCTTCCAACCCGGCAATGTCATCCCAAGTTGTGGTGTTGATTTGTACGACTTCATGTAAGATGGATTCAACCATTTTTGGATCAATATTTTTCATACTTTCATGGGTCATCAGTTCTTCAACTCTAGAATATTTAAAAAAAAAAATCAACAAACTTAAACCTTCATTTATTTATAAAAAAGAAGAAATATATATATAACTAATGAAAAATGAGTACTCACTCAGGATTGTCAGAAACCTTTGGGTCATCATCCTTTGATGGGGGTTCCAAAAGTTTTTCAATTTTGTAATTATTCTCAAGTGCCTTTGTTGGGGGCTTATGAAGCCCTACCGTTCGACCGACTCCCCCTGCAGCCGGCGGAAGTGAGCGCTGAATTCCTTTTCGTTTATCTTCGATTTTCTGAAATATTATAATAAAGATAATATTATTGGTTATAAAAGGCAATGGCATAGAACTTTTTGTTACAAAATGGCTGGATATGATCATAATCATACTAATAAACTAATACCAGTAGATCGTAAGCTGTTCTAAAAACTCCTCCACCGGTAGCGTCCCCAGCCCCAGTGACTGCGTCGTTTCTTTGACCTACACGTTCATTGGCTATGTTATGTATCATATTGTTGGTTGTACCCCTGCAAGAGAAAAAGGTGTTTGTTTAGGGAGAACATCCTTAATGGTTTATACAATGAACGTTTGAATAAAAAATCAATATCAATTATTTTACCCTGAAAAACCCTTAAGATTTGGAATCTGAGGCATGCCTGGTCTTTTTGCTGGAGGTGGTTCAAAATCACTGAATATTGGAATATCGTTCTGAGATTCCACCACAGGTGGTATAGGTTTGGCAAACGTAAATTGCTTTCTTTGCTGCAATTCAGGTGGAATGCCTTCTGTTGATTTGTTGTTGGAATTTATTACATCAACCGGTACTCTTCGAGGTGGGTAAAATCCACCCGGGCCTTTAGATAAAGCAAACGGGTCTTGCTGAACTGGAGCTTTTAAAGTACTTGAAGTAGAAGAAGGGCCCTTCATGGTTCCTCCACCAGCACCAGTTAAAGCTGACGATGACGAAGGGGCAACACGAACTGGAGGTGGTTTACGCTCTGTCTTGGAGACCTCATCTATCCTTGCGCGAATCCTCTGAACGGTATCTGGTGGAAATATATTCATCTCTGCAACGGTATTGATCAGAGCTCCAGCTTCCCATTGTTGAGCTGCATGCATAACAATAATTAATAAATGATTATTGTTACATATGAAGGCACAATTAAAAAGAAGACAACTAGCTAACTGTATTCTTACTCACCTGCCGCAAAATTTACGTTTTCAATACTAATACAACAAGGATCGTCCTCTTTGGTGGATGGCACTATCAACGGTTGCAATTTACCTTCTCTATCTTCTCGCAGTCCTAGCAAATGCCCTATAGTTGACACCAAGCCCTTTGTGTACTTATCAATTTCATCGTTTTGGTTGATAGAAACCATGTTTCCTTTCGCCTAATATTAATAAAGACGAAGCACTTTAGATGTCTTTTAAAACCATCCAATTTATTAATTTAGTTTGTAGTTTTGTGTTGTTAGTTTTAACAGCACGAAACACAAACAAACACTTTCTAATTTGCAATTAGCTGAACATTTGACTGACAGATCTACGTACTTTTTCCAGTGACAGAAGACTGAATGAAAATAAGAAACTCTTTCATACTTAGTTGCATGTGGCTTGTAGAAAGAAACATCGAAATCATGAAAACAATGAACCGAAACCGAACCCTCGGATCCCAGTGATGATGATGAGATGAGGAGGACTAAATAGATGTTGCTTTCCCGCAGTCACCTTGTTGAACATGCGGGGCTCCTTTGCGCCGATGAAATGAATGCAAGTGTCTGTCTGGTGAAAATTTAACACACTCCAATGTTCCGGAGCATCATTTCATGAAAAGAAAACAAAGCCTCTTCGCACCTTTTAGTGACCGCAACAGCTGCGTTCACAGCGCTGACGCCACCCGTTGGAGGATTTGTGGTTTTTGTTTCAACCGTTGTTGGTACGTAATATGTAATTATTCTTTTTAATTGGTATACTCAATTTTTGTTAAAAGTTAAATGCAATATGAATGAGGTGTGAAGGTTGGCAATCTCAATTCGGTCATATTAATTATTTGGTGTTTATTTCATTTCATAGCTGCTGTTCTTTTTTCGTTGTCCGTAAAAGAATACTTAAGTCCAACATTTTTGTTGATGATGGAACATTGAGCAGTGATCTGTAAGACTACTTCCAGAAACAAGGCATTGTTGCAAACGAATACGATAAGTTTTACATTTTAAAGTAAAGACAAATATATATGAAGCCTGTAGATCTGGCATTTTATTTTGGAGTGGGCAATGACTTTTCAGTTGTTTCTGTGAGTCGTCCGTCATTTAAATTCACTGTTTTGTAACTGATTGATATTGGGCTTAACAATAGCTAATTTATGTGTGGTTTTAGGTGAGGGTTTTAACCCCAGTCACAGGTCGTGACAGTAAACTGGGTGGCTTTATAGTGCTGACTGTTAAATATGTCAGTATATAGTCATAATTTTAGAAACAGTTGTTAATTATCATTTGAAAAATACAATACTCCAAGATACAATCCACCCCAGCCGTCAACACACGTATACGTGACATCTTGGCAGTACGTCAATAACATTTCGTTGCACGCCTGGAAACAAGTTGTGTGGTGATGGAAGATATGGCGGGTCTGTGAGGGAAATATATCACGGGATTTTGTTATTTTGTGAATTCAACACACCGTTTCAGTTATTCAATCAGTAGAGGATCCAGCAGCATATTAGTCTGAGCTCTGTGGTTTGACAAATAGGAATTCCTTTCGTCAACATATAAGTTTTAAATCTAGATACAACTACCCGTAAGAATCATTCATTCATTCTTTAAAGTCAATTTTCAAAAATAATTCAAACAGTTGTATTTAAAAATAATTTGGGGTTCTTTCTTGCAGATTGCAGTAACAAATACCAAAAAGCCTTTCAACTTTCAAGAAGCATCCCTACATCCATCATCCATACTTGGCATTTCGAATAGAGCTCGGGACACTCGACGCTGTGAAGCGTCAGACGAAGTGCATTACATCACGTCGTAATTTCATTATACAGCGGTAATTTACACATAATACTTACAATATGCATTTTAATATTTTAGTCTTGTTTTCCTCCCATTTAAAATGAGCATCGCTTGTAGTTGTTCTACCCTAATAATATCTTAGTTTTTTTGTTGTATTTACTACTTTTACACCACCTCACCAGTGCAACAGTGCATTGCTGATTGTGTTGTATTTTGTAGTAGTTTACGTTTACAGAGCTTATCTGTCCGTTGACTCTTGCTTTACTGTGAGCTCTGGGGATACTTTAAAAGCTTTTGCTTCTCGCCACCACAACAGAAGATATACGGAGCACCACCGCACCACCACCAACAGTTTTTGGGGCACTAATAAATAAGGCTCGCTTGTCGTCCGCTCTCTACCATCATCATTTACCCATTCACCATATCATCATCATCACCACCATCGTTGTCTGCTCTTGGTAAGCTATATACTGTGTATTTTTACTCCACGGCTGGCTGTGGTACGCTATTTTGCTCTGTCTTTCAGACTCTAATTCCACCAATGCATTTAGAAATCATAATTCCTAATATATCCCTTTTCCTATCCTATTCTCCTCTTTTAATGAAACTACCCACCACCATATTGCCACCAACATCTCCACTCTCTCTCACTCTTGCTACGGCTACACTGCTCTAAGTTCTAGATGCTCTTCTTCAAAGGAGCACTGCGTACACTGCACTGTTATGTTGTGTTCCACCGTCAACATTTTTATACGCTTATATTCATCATCATCATCGTCGTCGTCAGTTCAGTCAGTGTACTGTACGGTGTACGGTGATTTTTATATTGAGTTGAATAGTGAAATGACGAGCCAGTGAGTAGTAAACTCGTATTGTGTACATTTCAAAATCCCGAGAAGGATTATCTACCCGTTTGTACACACACAGTCAAACTGTTGTGGAAGAGGTGGAGAGAGTGAGAGGGGATTGTGAGGTGGTACACACTGCACTGTATACGCTTCTGTCTGCGCGTCGTTAATCTACCAACGCGTACATTTGAAGGCACTGTTACCCCAAGGGGGAAGTATTTTGAGATTTTGAAATACAGTATCAAGATAACTCAAAATATCACACCGAGGTGGAAGCGATACGACTACATCACTCAGCGTTTTGATTGAAGTGGAAGGTGGGTTATAAAAAAATAATTAGAAGCTTAGAGCATAGAATTTCAGCATTTTGTATTTTGCAGTAATGTAGCTATTTTTAAATTTGACAGTTATTATAGAAAAAAGTAAAGTTTTGAAGAAGTATTTTTAAGCATTAGATTAACTCGTTGGTAATTGAGTTATAATTATTGCAATTAACTAGGCTGACATTTTAGTTGTTTTCGAGAGGGCCTTCATTTTATCAGTTTCTTAACAGTGACAACGTCATTATTAGCTTTTAGCATTTTGAATTTTTAACCTCGTTAATTTTGTTATGGACTATTAAACTTTTGTAGTAAAATCGTTGATGCCCTACTAATCCATCATCACTAATCGTAAAATTAGATGGTGACGGTGGTGGTGCGTGCATTGAGATTAGGATTTATGGTGGTGGAGAATCTTCTTTGGGAGTAACTACGCTTGAAGAAGAGAGAGCACCAGGCAACCTACTTTTTTTTGGTAGTGCTTCCATTCCATAGCTCGCCGTGGCATCATCGTCATCCTGCCTGCTTAGTTGAATAGTGGATAATATTCTTCTGCTGGTGATGTGGATGAAATGACCTTGAGCTTGTTTCATAATTATTCTCGTGTTATTTATTGCGTTTACGACGACTATGAATATCAGCACAAGCGCATTTTATTTTTCTCTCCCTATTTTCCTGTATTGAATAACTGACTTAAATAGGTAGTACATACACAGTACAGGTTTTGTAAATCAAAGCTGTGTGATATATCTTACATGAAAAAAAACTAACTCTTAGATTTGATTTTTCCATTTCTACAGGTGTAATTCGTAATGGAGAGCGAAGAAAGCAAAGGTGATCCAGTTGAAGAGCAACAAGCTGGAGGAGATGAGGAGGAGGCAACTCAGCTTGTTGAAGCCGTGGAGGGTACTATAGAAGAAAATGAAATTAAAGATGAAGTTGAGGAGGGTGAGGTGGAACAGGAAGACGAGGTGGAAACTGCGGCGGAATCGACCAATAAAGTCACTGACAACGGTGATGATGAAATAATAGACGAAGGCGAGGATGCGGAAGAAGGAGGCAATACAGACTCCAAAGATGAGTTGGAGGATAAAGGCGGAGGGGATGTAGATGCAGAGCTTGACGAGGAAGGTGGTGGTAGTATGGATGAAGTTGAGGGCCAGCCCCCCGAAGAGGATGGCGTAATAGAAGAGGAAGAGGCAATGGATGAAACAGAACAAGTTGAAGTTGGAGAACAAGTTGCTCATGAAGCTGAGGATGAAATACTGGAGGAGGTTGAAGAGGAAGAAGAAGAGAATGGCGAAAGACCTGGTGCGGAAGTTGAAGAAGAAGAAGAGGAGGAAATTGATGATGATCACTTGAGTGCGTCTGCTATGGCGGCGAGTGGTATCCTAACCAGAAAACGCACATTGTCGCACTCATCAACAGAGGATGGACCCAAAAGAAAAGTTGGTAGAAGCGCCGGGGGAGGGGGTGGAGGGGCGAATGTTCCATCAGCAGACGGACAAAAGCATGACAAATACTGTTGGGTATGTCACAAGGAAAGTGTTCAAGTCAACTGCAAGCTTTGTCCGCGGTCTTATCACACCAAATGTATGAGTGTGGACTACCCAAATGCTAAAATTAATCAGGGAGACTCTAGCTGTCCGTGTCCGGAATGTGTGGTCGTGATGAACGCTGAGACACTGGAGTTTAGGTCGGATGCAATGAAGCAGTTGACGTTGGACCAACTGATGAGCCTTCTAAAGAATATTTGTTTGCGTATGCGACAAACTCCTGGGGTAAGTTGAAAATAAAATAAACTTAAAGGCATTTTATGATTTTGTAGTATGCATAATTGTTCTTCTTCTTTTTATTAGTCGGACCCCTTTGTCCTACCCGTAGACCCAACTGACGCTGAAGACTACTTCGACTACATTGTCTACCCAATGGATATTGAGACACTTGAGAAAAATATCAAAAAGCGTTTGTATGGCTCCACAGAAGGTTTTCTTGCCGACGCCCAATGGCTGGTTCATAACTCAATCGTCTTCAATTCAGCTACATCCCAGTACACTCTGGCAGCTAAGAGATTGCTCAAGGTTTGCAAGCAGGAATTAACAGAAATTGAAACGTGTCCCGAGTGCTACACAAATGCTCATGAGAAACCGGATAGTTGGTTTGTTGAAGCCTGTCGACGTCCTCATGTACTGGTTTGGGCGAAATTAAAAGGATTCCCATTTTGGCCTGCGAAAGCAATGAAAATCAAAGACAACGATGTTGACGTCCGCTTCTTTGGTCAGCATGACAGAGCTTGGGTGTCAATGAAGGACTGTTTCTTGTACTCGGAAGAAAATCCAGGAGCCGCTCCAAAAAAGAACGGTGCCTTGATTTCTGCTATCGAAGAACTCACAGCGCATGTAGAAAAGCTAAAGGAAGTTCACAACTCTGTGGTGTTTGCTTCCCCGAAAACTTCCATAGGTCGTAAATTGTCTGTTGAAGAGATTAGAAGGATGCTACCAGAATATGTTCCTGTAGAAGGGGGAATGGGAGCAACTAACAAAGTTTCTGCAGGGGCCACCACGTCCTCCTCCAAACCTAATAACAACAACAACAATAACAACAATAGCGTTAATAAGGTGCAACCGCCGACCAAAAAATCTCCAATGACCATCAGAATTTCTTCTCTAAAGACAAATCCAACTATTGTAAGCATTTCCGCTGAAAATACCCCAGCAGCCTCAGCTGAAGGTCGAGTTACCAGACTGACAAGAAAAAGCTCGGCTGCAACTGCTGCTTCCTCCTCTGCACAACAAAGTAACAATCCATCGGGAGAATCTGACCAGGACCAATCCAATGATGATGAAGGACAACAAGTAGAAAATGCGGCAGCAGCAGCAGCAGCAGAAAGTAATGAAGACAATGATGAGGCTGATGAAAACAATGAAGAAATTGTACCTGAAAAGAAGGAGCAGGATGAGACTGAAGAAGAAATTACGACAGCAACACTAGTTGCTCCACCTTCACTACTTCCGAAAGGTTCTGAAATATTGGCCAGTGCCTTGGGAGGTGGTAGCAGTGGCGTAGCCGTTCGAAGAAGCACAAGAGGAATGAGTCGATCTGGTGATGCCACCCCGTCAGACTTAACTACCACGACATCTGCCACTCCTCAGCTGGAAAAGCGTTTGACACGAGGTGCCCTTAATAAGACAACAACACCTTCAGAGGATGGCAACAATGGTGACTCTGTAAGCGACGAACAACCGCCGGACACTGTTTTGGAGGCGATGGGGCTGTCCAAGAAAACAAAGGATGCTCCTCCGTCTTCGGGGACCAGTATTTTGCGTAGTAACATTGTTATCAAAGGAGAACCACAAGATGATGTAGACATGGAGGAAATGGAAGCAGCCACTGGAAGAATTCAGAAGACAGCTCATCACAACACACTCATGGAGCAGCTCACAAATCCATCATCTGTAAAATCAGGATATCGCTTTAACTTATCCAAAGACATTTCCATTTCAGCAGTGGAAGGTGGAATGGGAGATCAAGATGAGCAGCAGCAGATGAATGTGGTGGCAAGAGGAGTTCCACAACAAAGACGGATAGGAATAGGACAGCAGAGGAGTGTGCCTCAGGGTATTCCTATGAATGCCGTGCGACCCAGGCTTCCAGTGAACACGGCAGTGAATGGTCAGCAAAGAGTTTTCACTGGACAGCAACTTCGTCAAATGGTTAGAAATGCTCGACCTCAGCATATTCTGAATCCAAGAACTGGTCAGACAGTAAGAATCGCTGGAGCTCCTACCGGCACACGGCCAGTTTCCATGCTTCCCGTAAGAGGTCAGCAGCAACAATATCATGTTCAACAACAAAAGGGGGCGGGATCGGGAAAAGATGCTGTGGCCGTTGACTCCTCGTCATTGGTGAATCCGGTGCAAGGTCCAATCACTCTGCCAGGTGGAACGATTACGGTTACCCCACTCTCATCACTTATTGCTGGTGTTCCCATTACCACGTTTGACGGTGTGAACGGAGCTCAAGCAGGAGGGGCTCAGCAGGTGGCTGTTGCCCTCAAAGCCTCAACTGCTTCAGGTTCTGGAACAAATATTGGAATTATTAATGTCCAGCAACAGCAGCAGCAGGGTGGTAGCGTAAAGGGTGGTAAAGCTGGGGCAGCAGTTGCGCTTGCAACCGCACAACAAAGACGAAATCTCATGGTGAGCATCCCTCCTTCAGTAAACATGCATTTGCAAAATCTTACAAAAACTATGGGCGATCTTGTCAAGTCGACAGTGGAGCAGATCACATTGGAAATCGTAGAATTTTGCAATAATCAGCAAGGAAAGGCAGAAAATTCAAGGTTGCAGGTAGAAGTTGAGAAATTGCAAAAGCAGTTGAAGCAAGATGTTACGGATATCAAACACAATAACGGTAAGAAATAACAAGCCATTATAATAATTCATTTTCGAATCAATCAGCTGGCATTCATTTCCTTTTCCAATAGAACATTATTAAAAATTATACTTTGTTCACATCTTCAGATATAGCCATGAGAGAGCTCCGCATGACAATGGAAAATGACAAGAAACGAGCCGTAGCTGAAATGAAACGTCAGATGGACGGGGAGAAACAGAAAGCAATAGATGAAACCAAGAAGAAGCAATGGTGTGCCAGTTGTGGGAGGGAGGCCTTGTTCTACTGCTGCTGGAACACTTCATACTGCGGATATCCCTGTCAGGTAAAATAAGCTCTGCGGAACAAATGACTTCTGTCGATAATTTCACCATGATTTGCTTAATTTCAATCCATTTCTTTTTCAAATTTTAGGAAGAACACTGGCCTACGCATATGTCTTCATGTTCTCAGAGCTCGAACACTGGCAGATAATAAGAAAATACTATCCTCTTCCAAACTTAATCTATTCTACCACTGGGACTTTGTTATAATATCCGGTTGGGCATTTAATGTGGTCTTTAAATTGCATTTATATATAATTTTGGTTATACATTATAAATTATATTATTATTATTATACGAGATAAAAACTGACAAATCTTTTTTACGAATAGTATATTTATGTTACAGATTGTTAGATGATAAGGAGGATACTTTTTATATTTAGTAAAAATGTGTATAGTTTTTTGGTAGGATGATATATTATGATTTATTTAATCTGTGCGGTGAAAGCAATCCAAATCCAAGTATTTTAGTTACGCTTTTAACCAGCGTATATATTATATAGAGATAATTATTATTTTCTGTTAGGCTACTGCTAGAATAATTTTAATTATTTATTTGAAAATATATTGTTATTTGTTATATAGAATTTTCTATTTGTGTGTATAGTGGATGCTTACCGTTATGAATTGTAATACACACGCTTTGTATGAAAAGAAATTGTTTGTGTACAGATTTATTGACTGTTTAATTTGGGGAATTGAAGACATTTGTTTTTATATATATCAATCATTTTAAGTGGAAATTATGCAAGTGAGGTAGTTTCTATATTTAATATTTTATGTGCACAATTTACTACCACTCAGCATAAATCCTGCATTTTAAATTATTACCTTCTTTATAAATTTTGTTTTGTAATCCAAATATTACATACTATGCAAAAAAAAGCACTGTCATCAGCTCAGCATTTAAATTTTTGATAACAGTAATTAATTATTTTGTTTTTGTTTAAATGGGCATGGTCTTTTCTGTGTACCAACACTACAATATGATGATGATGCAAGCATAACATGTATTTAATAGAATTGATTATATTAATAATATTTATATGACCTATATTGCTTTTTATTTAAGAATTTTTTTTTATATAAACTTATTATAAGTATGTATGTATTCGCTTTGTACAATAAGAAATATCTGACTATATAATAACACTTTGACACACTTGTCACGTTTATACATTTTTGATTGAATCATGAATCCCCTGTTAGTGATTAAACAGAGGGTACCAATAATAAAAACTATATACCATTTGTGCTGTTATATGCCTCATCCTATTATAAGTTGTAGTTAGTTAATTAATTTAAAAAAAAAATAGCAAGATATGAAAATGAAAATTGGTTTGAACTACTCTGATGATGATGACCACGTTTGCAATAATTTTTTCATTAATAAGAAATAATAATGATGCTGCAGCATAACTATATTATGAAATGAATGTAAAGATTATTATATAGAAGAGTGAGAAACTTATATTATTATTATAAATATTACTATATATATATATATAAATATATATTTGAATGACAATTACTGAAGACTGGGAGCTATCAAATTATCTTTTCCGATGATGATAGTATGTATGAATGAATGAACAAACTGAGATGTATATTATTATTATTATCATCCCTGTTATCAATGAATAAAATAAAAATAATGTTAAACTCTTTACAACTTTTAATATGTTGTCACTTGTGTCTGCTCAGCTCATTCTTGACGTTACCAAATACATGTTCTCTCACATTGCCCCCGTTGCATTACCTACACACACGGTGCATATTATTTTATTATTATGTTTCTTCATTTTCACTTCGGAAATCAAAGATTTTTGCCTTTTATTCAGTAAATACAGTTCAATAACAACAGTTTGGATGAAATACAAATAATAATGATTACAAAGTACATTGATAACAATTTAAATAATGATAATAATAACATTTTGAAAAAAGTGAATCTTTTAAATGAATTCATTGTAAGAACGGGTGGTGTAGTTGTATTTTTTATTTTTATTTATTTAATATAAGCAAACTTATACATTGTTTTGTAAACATTATACACTAATTTGTTTTCTGTTTCTGTATTTTTTGTTTCTTTTATTATTTTCACCAGTATTTTTTTTATTTCATTTTGTGGATACAATAAAATTGGTTTGTTGAAGTAGTGGGAGCATCATACTATAAATACATATATTCATACTAGTTTTTTTTTAAGTTACAAGTTTCATTTGTTTGGATTTTAAAAATGTTTTTTTTTCTAGTTAGTAAATTACAGTCCCTATTTCATTTTGTCTATGCATATGTAATTGTTAAATTGTTTTTTTTTTCAATCAATTCTAAGTTAAAGTAAGTTAGTTGATATTTTTTTTATGCTTCTAGGAGTCTTGGATGATGATGATCGTCGTTAGTTGATGGCGTTGTTGTTGTTGCTGCTGCTGCTGGAGGTTTTGTGGGATTTTACACATTATTATGCGCTATAGCGCTGTTTCCTTGAAAGAAAAAATAATTTAAAATCCATTTATGTAGTTGAATTGTTATTGCGAAATGCGAACAAATCCAATGTGTCAATTATTGGCGTGCCAAATGCACGTCATTTTGGTCTCTTGTCTTTATATATGGATTCTTAATATTTCCTGTTTCTTCATTTTCGTTAATTATCTTGTTTCCTTTTTGGGCTTTCTTCCGTTTTGTACATTGATGAATTTTTTTTTTGAATGTGTTGCTTTGTTGAAGAAAAAAACAACTAAATGCTTTGCTCCTTCACACATATATAGTCACAATCAATATTGTTGGTGGTGGGTGGCGAGGTAGAAAAAAGAGTAGAAAAAAAATCGATTTTTCACGATTTTAAACACCGTCGTGTTCTTCTTTGAAACCCGTCATTAATTTAACTTCTCACTATTCTGGCGTGATTTCGTTTCTCTAGTGTCGTATTTTCACACTATCACCACTACATCTAAACTTTTTTTTGTAATTTTATTAATTGTAAAACAGACGCACAGCAATTTTACTCTGGATTATTACATATTAAAAAATAATAAGGTCGATTGATGATGATAATAATAATAATAAATTACGTCGTGTGTAGTAGTAGTGAAAATGGCAATGATGAAGATGGAAAGGAAGGGCAGCCTTGATCTCTTCTGTTGTGTCTACGAAAATTTTTACATGCGAACGCGAGCGGTATACTAAAAAATTCACTGTAAAAAATTTGTTAACTGTTACAAATACAAAGTAGCAAAAGTTTTTTTTCAGTTTTTTTTACCCACCAAATGACGGTTATTGATAAAATTCATTGTTCATCAGACTTTTGAATTGAAGAAGTTGACATTTTAAAGATAAGATGCACAATCTTCTTTCTCCTCTACTCCTCCTCTGTCTTGTTTTTTGACAAGTTTCAAAAGAACGAACACAATAATTTATTCAAAAATACAACAATAAATAAATAATTAAGTAACAGTTATAATAAAAAAATCCGCTTGTTGTTTTACACAAGTTCTTGTTTAAATCTTGAGAAATTGGTTTTGGTTTAGAATGAAAAAAGTGTAAATTAATGAAACCTTTTTTTTAAATGATGATGGTGATGATGATGAGCACATTTTTTCTTCTTTTTAGATTTCAAAACAACGAAGAAGCAGTTTTTCTTTCAACAGTTTTTTTTCTGGAAGAGTTTCACTGGGCATTTAAGTATACTAAAATCACATCATGACACATCACCACTAATGTTTTTTTCCTCTACACATCGATGAAGTCAATACTCTCGGGAAATTTCTAGTGTGAAAAAGTTTGAAATTTTGAATCAGAAGAGGTTCCTTTCAACAACAACAACAACCGACTATATTACTCTGGATAGTTTACTTTGTATAAAAACAGAAGAGAGACGCTTGAATTGTTAAAAAGTCCCACTCTTCACTTCCACTTCCATGTTCATTTTTATGAATTGTTTGTTTCCAGTTTTACATTTAGCTGAGTTGTACACCTTCGGGAATTGAGACATCAGTCAACGATAGTTCTCTATATACTGCATCAATCAACAACATCAACGAACGAACGACAAAATTGCCATCATTTTTTTGTCTTCTTCTCTTTGACACTTTCCCACTTGTGAACTATGTATGTACTTCTTATATATTATATTATTACATAATGTCCTACTATTTCATATTTCATTGTTTAAAATGTTTACAAATTACAATATTTTAAAGATTAACCTATTAAAAGTATTACATTTAATCACGTTATGTTACATTACAATTACAGTAGAAAAAAGTTTTATGTTGTATATATGTAAGCTATAAGGTTGGTTCTCAACGTGCTCTAACAATAAATATAACAATATAATGATGAATTCATGTTGATTTCAAAAAGCAGGCTGACTGGTTTCTTTTTAGACTTGTACAGTGAGTGTAATATAATGTTTTAAATATTGCAACATGTTTCGTTAAATTAATTAATGTTTTGTTTTGCCTACAACAAGATGACGATGAAAGAAAAAAAAACGTCGGAGGACCAGTAGTAGAGGTCATCTTTGTTGATGATGAGCACTGATTCACTGTATCTTTCTTCTTCTTCTTCTTTTTTAGAAAAGGACCAAATTGTTGTGTATGATATTTGTTTAAAGTTGAAGGAATGTTTATTATTATTTTAAAACTACAATAATAATTAATTACACTTAGTGGTCGTCAATCAAAAAATCTAACATCCAACATTAGCAGTTTGTTTGTTTGTTTTTTTCCCCGAAGTACGAACGAACTATTAAATTGTAGAAAAATTGTTCAGCAGAATATTATGCAGTAAATAAGTGGTGTACACGTTTCAATACACACACAACGACGACAACAAGCAAAACACTAAAAACAATATAACAACAGAAAATATAGTAGAATGGTTTTCAGTTTTTCTCCTCTACACCTATTATGTACTTTACTTACTCCATAAGGCAGGCGCAAAAAATGTCTACTGGCAATATATTCGTCGATACGTGGTTCAATTTTTTTTTGCTAATGTTCACTGCTTGTGTCTATTATGATGCATATTCATAAGTATGCTTGTGGAAGAGTTTTAAATATTTTCAAAATCCAGTTAATGGACGACGACGACGATGATGATGATAATAGTAGTAGCATGAAATGATGAAAGGAGGAGGAGATTTTAAATTCAGTAGTAAATCTAAAACAAATGTTCGCACGTTATAAAAATCACCAAACCACTCACAAATAAACTTTTCTCTCAGTTTACAGTAGGGTAATCCGTTGTTTCAAGTTCATGTTCAAAGATGGGCTGTGGTTGTTTTAAAAGTTTCAATCAGAATCCAAAATAGAGAGGCGGTCTTTAATCGCGCATGGAATGGTGTCCACCTCCTCTACCATTACCTCGCATACCACCACCACGGGGATGCTCACCACGATCCTGTAAACAAGCCAGGAAAACTTTTTGACCATACTTCTACTGATTGATGATGTTTTAAATGATTTTACAGATTTTTTTTTTTGACAAACCCTTTGATAAAAGTCTCTGTGTCCACCACCGTCCCCACGACCATTAAAATGGTTTCCTCCACGATCCATGCCTCGATCCATACCTCTGTCCATGCCACGGTCCATTCCTCCTCTGTCCATGCCACGGTCCATGCCACGGTCCATGCCACGATCCATACCACCTGCACGGTGATTATCATGGTTTCTATTATCCATCCTATCTCTGTCCCTGTCCCCATGATCCCTAAAGTCTCGATGGTTATCGCCACCTCCCCTTCCACCACCGAAATCTCTGTCTCTACCACCTCCTCGGCCACCGCCAAAGTGTCCTCCTCTTTCGTGGCCCCCATCCAAATTCATACTACCATAGTGATTTCCGCCTTGATAGCCACCACGGCCTCGACCACCACCGTTATATCCGCCCGGCCCACCATGCTCATTATTTCTGTCATTCATCTGATGTGGTAGTAGCGGTTGATGCTGGACCACAGTCCTGCGTTGGTCTTCTTCTTCTTGACGTTTCTCATAATGAGTAAAGTCATCGAAGATTGAAGTGGTATGTGGGTAAGTGTGGATGATCTTCAAAACCTGTTTACCCTTGTCATGTGGAACCTCCTACAAATAATTAATTTCGAATTTTAAAATGGCCATTTGACTAATTTATTACAAAATGTAATACAAAATAGTCAAAATACTATCCCTGCTTGGCTTACTTGAGTGTCCCTAGAGTTAGTCACAGGCTTATTCTCATTGTTCTCTAGACGAATGTTCCTCAGTTGCTGATTGGGCACATCCTTTACATATACCCACTTTACCTTAAATTGACCTTTCCATTTGTCCTGAGCCCAAACGGAAGAGGAAGCATTGTAGTCCACATGGCTGATCATCTGAGCCATTCCACAGAAGTGGCCAGAGCCATTGACCGAGAAGAAGAGGAAGATAGGCCCCTTGTCATCCCGCTCTTTCCAGGCATCATTTAGTCGTCGGTTTCCGTGCTCAGTACTACACCAAATCTCATATTTAATTGATCGATGAATGTCGTCTTCTGAGTAACTTTTGATTACGAAGAATCGAGCCTCTTCAGCCGAGAGGTCAAAAGTTCCAGGATTATAATCGTTTTTCTTCACTTTTTCTGTAACAAAACGAAAGCATTCTTACAACTCGATTTCCAAATTAACACCACCACCCCAACGCTATTTTCAACTAATACAATGTATATATTTCATACCAGAATCCTGCGAAACTGGAACAACTACAGGGGGCGCAGGGGTTCCAGCATTAGCATTATTAATTGAATTATTAGCTGGCTGTGATGGCGGAGGTGGAGGTGGGGGATGTGAATGTTGTTGTTGTGAGTATGAATGCGGTGGATATTCTGGTGGTGGTCTGCCATGACCATGCGATTGCTTAGGCATATAGTCACCCCTGCCTCCTCTCCTCTCCTCTCTCATTGGTGGATCTTGATATCCACCACCTCCACGAGGAGGGCCCATGTCCCGATCCCTATTTCCCCTTTCTCTTTCCCTTTCTCTTTCTGGGGGAGCAGACTGTGGAGGGGGTTGTTGTTGTTGCTGCTGCTGTTGTTGCTGTTGTGGTGGTGGAGGTCCAGGTTGTGGGGGCGGCATTTTGGGTCTTTCCCACGCTGGTGGTGGGTGTGGTGCCTGAACAGGAGCAGCAATTGGCGCTTTAGCCACGGTTCCGTTCTTGCTTTCCCAAGCTCCAGGAATGATTGGTGGAGGAAGCATTCCAGGCTTCTTCTTCATTATTGTTGTCGGCTTAGCCGGTTGAGAAGCAATAGATGCCCAAGTAGTCTTTTTGCAGCCACCACCACCACCACCCATCATTTCTTTCAACTCTGGGTCACTATCTCCATCTTGAAGACCAAGTCCTCGCATTCCTTGCTCCATCATCTTAACACTTCTTTCGTCCCCATACATGCCGTCACGAGCACCCCCGTAGTATTCATCGTAATGTTTGCGAGGCTGAGGTCCGCCCCAAGTTGAGTAATCTCCACCATTTCCGTATCCCCCGTAACCGAAGCCGGGCCCTCCACCGCCACCGCCTCCAAAATTATTGTATCCTCCATTTCCTCCAGCGCCACCGGTGAACGCCATACCGTCGCCTCCATAATGTCCCCCTTGAGAGTCGTGCATTCCTTGTTGGGACCCATAGTTGTTCCCTCCAAGGAAGCCGCCCATTTCACCACCGCCGCCATTTGACCAGGGTCCATTTTGATTTTCGTTCACTCCAGTAAATGGTGCTTGTGCTTGATATTGGAAAGAGCCAGCATAGCCATAGGACATGTACGGGTCATTAGCTTGTCCATAACCCTGAAAATACAAATCAAATTTCATTTTCAATAAAAAAAATCATACTGATGAAACATAACTAACTTTAAAGGTTGCGTAAGCATTCCTTACTTGATGATGCTGCTGTTGAGCTTGATTTCTCCATGAGTCTACTTCTTCATAATCTCCACCTTTGGATGCATTGTTCGAAACTGCAAGCAACAAAAAAACATTGAATTTTTTACCTTGGTATGAGCACTACGAGTATACATACAAGCGCATAATACGACTTTTCAAACTTAAACAATGAAGAAAATTAATTAATCAAACAAATGTTAAACACAATGTATAAATTTAACGAAAATTCTAACTAAAAAAGTGTTTAAATAAAAAATAATGGTTCGATACGTACATTTACTTGACGGCGGCTTACCTGAGTTCCCTGGACCTTTACCTCTCTGAAAAGTTTGTAACAACATTATATTATTATTTTCCAAATACATCAAATTTATGTAATTTCCCAATTTACACGTATAATATTTTAATGACATAATGTAGTTTGATGAATAAATTACGAACCTGGTGGTCTGACACGCTTGTAGACATGAGTAAAACTAGTTTAAACACAAATCACTTCAAGAACAAAGTTCAAAGTTTCTCAAAAAAAAATGCTTTCTTTTCACTTTATTTCTGCACACTTTTTTATGTCCTTCTTGACACGACAAAAAAAATGTTCTCCAAAATCTTTTTGCTGAAAAACAAAAAATACACACGTCTTTATTTTAATGCACTATTCCCCACCTTTTCCTTTTGTTGACAAACAAACTAGCTTGCTTGCTTCCTGTTTCTTTTCTTTTATATGGCGTTTCACTGGACACAATAAATTATTATTACAATTTTTTTTCTTCTTTGATTATTGTTGTACCTTTATGTATTTTTCTTACTTTTTTTAAAAAAAAAGGCTAAAAAACAATTGAAAAATTTTCACCGCAGTTTTTCACCACCCACCACCAAAGTTTCTTAATATTTTTTCTCTTGTCCGTTTTTCACTTCACACCAAAAACACTTTATTTTATAAAACCATTCACCATAAAGCACTTTTGTTGTTCTTTGAACACAACTCTATTTAGAAAACTCAAAACAACTAGAATAGTTGTCCATACACAAAAACAAAATATTATTATTTTTGTCCGTCCGTCCGCTTTCTGTTTTTACGGCCCGGAAAATAAAGTCTCAGGTGAAAACTTAACACTTTTTATTATTATTACTTTCTTCCCAGCAGTGATTTATTTTAAAAAGTTGTTTAAAAAAACAAAAAAAGTTAGTAGGTGGTATATAATAGCTAGCTGTGAAGAGCAGGAGAGGGTATTAATTTCCTGTTATGATGATGATGCTGATGATGATGGGATGTAAAAGAGTGAAGAAGAAATGAGTAGGAGTAGGAGTATATTATGTGTGTGGTACACAAATAGTCAGTTAAAAGCTTTATACTTACACAGGTTAACTTAGTACGTGTGTTATGCCTTTACATGTATGTATTTATCGTTCACTTGCCTCTTTGTGCATAGTGCATCATCATAGTATTTGCGGTGAATGAACAATATAAATGGCAGCTTGGGGAAATGAATAAAAGTTGTGTATTGTACGTTTTTCTTTCAGTCAAGTGAAGTCATAGCACTCACTCTCTCCCTCTCTGCTGCTACTAGTATGACTAGTACGAGTGACTTTACTTCACGAGAGAAAAAAAACAAGATTCACTTTATTCAGCAGGGTGGATGATGATGATAATGATGATGATACATGCTATTGCTATTGCTATACTACCTTGTTTCACTTTTTTATAGGATTTTTAGGAGAGAGAGAGAGAGAGAGAAGAAGAAAGAGATCTATTTAGGCTGGTTCCTCTCTGTGTGCTACCGAAAAGTAACAGGGAATACCCACTAACAAACTAACAATCATTTATCATGTACGTACGGCGACAACGACAACGCACGATAGGATAGGATATATAGGAACAAGAATAGATATAATAATGCTAAAAACAAGAACTAAAAGAACATATAAATGTAGTGCAGTGTATGGCATGACATAATAATACGAAATACGATACAAACAAACAAATTTACAAGCCCGTATATCAGGGAACGTTCATATATTACGTATTGAACGCCGTTTTTACAGAGAAGAGGAAATTTGATTTCCTCTCAAACATTCATCTAATTTGTTGAAGTAAAAGCTATGGTAGAAGGTGGTGGGTTATTGGTTTAATAAGTATATTTGGATGGAGGGGTAACTTGATTAAACGCTTGTTTTCAGGCTTAAATTGAATTAGTACCCGTATTTTAACTGTCACCCGTATATAACGAAAGGTATGACTGGGAATAGGTACCTATAAATCATTATTATATATACCTACATACACATTTTATGACATGATGTAGGTACGCTTTTGACTACGTATGAACATGAACAGATAAACAATGCACGGGTTTATAGAAAAGAGAGTGATGCTCACACCAGCGCTCATGTACATTTTGTATTAGGTCTAATTGCTATATGGCTAAGCCATATATATGCGGGGAAGAATAATGTAGGTACGGTGGTCAAAAGGTTAAAATAAAAATAGGTAGTTAGTAGTTAGTAAATATAGTACATGTTGTATACATTGTAGAAGTAAACGTAGAGCAGAAAAATTACATAAACAAAACCAAAAAATTGCTTTAGAATCTTAAAAGCTGTCAAGTCTGAATGGATATATTTTTAGAGGGGCTGCATTGGGTGTGGGGTTGAGGGTTTATGGAAAAGTATTTACATGCACGGAAAATTACATATAAGGAAAATGAAATTTTATTTGTGGAAAGGTGTAACTTAATTTTATTTTAGGTAACCAAATTTTGTACAGACATGTCAAATTTTATACAACAACCTCTGAAATCATCGGAACAGTCCCAAAGTCAAAGACTTTCATATTTTTTTACAGATCGTGATGATCTACAACAAGTTACATTCCACATTACAAAACAAATTCATATTCTTTAATAAAAAAAAATCCAATTTTGCTGGGAGATAGTAGAGAAGGGGTTGGTTGGTCAATGTCGATATTCCCTATGTTAATGCAAACTGCAAGCGGGTCGGGTGTAATAATAGGCAGGTAAACAGGTGCGGTTTGCAATTTACGTGCAAAAATAACCATAACAAGAATGTATGCACAAAATAGTATGTATATTATTACATGTACATGTGTATAGGATCAATTTTAATCCATTGTTGTGTGTTTCTTACCCGTCCTCCCTCCTCCCCAGGCATTTCAAATTTTCAATTTATTTCAAATCAATCCATATATCTATGGCTTGCCTTTGTTACCCTTTTGCACATTTGCTGTATTCTATGAATTTTTACCTTTGGTTTTGCAGTGTGTGTGTGTGTATTGTTGATGGCGTATGGTATGATGCGCTATTTATATTGTTAAATTATGTTATTGTAATGTACACTGACACTGACTGATGATGGTGTGTATATTGTTACTTTGTTACAATGAAAATGAACTCTAATCTTATCGCATTCGAATTTTATTGGTGTATTTACAGGATAACAAGATCATCCACCAACTAAGTAAACGCATTAATTAAGGTTTTTTTTTTTTGCTTTTATCACACAACACCTCAATCATACTATCATCATCATAACTGTTTCTCAGAGAAAAGAATGTGAGATATTTTTTTGCGTGTTTACGGCAATGCATGAAATCAAAAGCGGAAACGAGCAGTCTTGTATTAATACTCTACATTTTCTCTTGTAGCATACATATATGGCAAATTTACTTTGATAATGGTGATAAAAGGGATGTGTGGAATCCACCTACACCGTCATTTTAATACCCATTCGGCTGCACAAATGTGAAGAAATCCATTCGCTATAGTGATAAAAATATGATTTTATTGATAACGTGTACGTAATATGTAATGTACAATCTTATTTTACTAATGTATATACCATGTATTTGAATTTGAAGTGTAAGCTTAAAGGATAAGAATGCCAGGAACTTTTTGATATTACTAAATTACTTATATTCATATTGTATTGTTGTAGTGTGTAAAAAATGAGAAACTTCATTCAAATTACATGAATGCATATATGGTAAATCAACAAACTGTGTGTATGTAAGTTATGTAGGTAAATGTTTGTCTGTTTCAAAACTTTTTACTTTGTAATCCGTAAACATACAAAAGTCGTGCATATATACAAACATGTCTTATTACCTGCTTTGTAGTAATAGTAAAAAAAATGTACATGTACTTTCCATGCATACATTTTTACTGTATTTTTTTACTCCTACGCTTCGCAGATGTACTTGAGAAGGGAATTTTTCGAACAAACAAACAAGTAGTAGTAAAAGCTTAATAATGTAATAGTTTTTAGTTTAAGTTCAGTACAGTTCATTCAAAATGATTTTTACATGAATGCATATATGGTAAATCAACAAACTGTGTGTATGTAAGTTATGTAGGTAAATGTTTGTCTGTTTCAAAACTTTTTACTTTGTAATCCGTAAACATACAAAAATCGTGCATATATACAAACATGTCTTATTACCTGCTTTGTAGTAATAGTAAAAATGTACATGTACTTTCCATGCATACATTTTTACTGTATTTTTTTTTACTCCTACGCTCCGCAGATGTACTTAAGAAGGGAATTTTTCGAACAAACAAACAAGTAGTAGTAAAAGCTTAATAATGTAATAGTTTTTAGTTTAAGTTCAGTACAGTTCATTCAAAATGATTTTTTTTATTACTTTTTTATGTGGGGGAGGACGAGGAAGAAGATTGACAGGCAGAGTAGAATATGAATGGCATTCCCTTTTTTTACTCTTTGTATTTCGGTATAAGTTAAATAACTTATACCGAAATACAAATACTTCATATTTTATAAACAAATTACTTATAATTATAAGTAATTTGTTTATAAAATATGAAGTCATGTAAATTAATCTTCATTCATAATAATTCCAAATTTACACTCTACTGCACTGTGTGGGCAAATATAACACATTATCACAGGTTTTCGTCAACGCATGCATGCTTCTTGAATGTATGACTGTATGCAATATGCATGAATTAAAAAATAATAATAATTGATGACATTTTTATTGGAAGAGAAACACATACAGCTTGAGTGTACGACGCAATTTTTGAATGAACAAGGAACGGACGCGCTGCTGGAACAAGGCAGCAATAAACGAAGATAAAAAATTCATATCGAATTGATAGCTTGAGTCAATTATTTGCCATGGATGAAAATGTGGTGGTGGTGATGAAGGCTTGTCGAAAAGTCTTTCATTGCATCGTAATAAAAGTTTTAATAATAATTGCTATGCTTTTGCCCAGAATAATTTTTTTAGACATTTTTGGTAACATTCTAAATTGATGTTGGAAAATGTGCACGGAGTAAAATACTTATATTAATTGATGCAATTATGCAAGCCTACTGTGTCTAGACATTTTTCTTCAAAATTCATACTGCGAAGCAAAGAATGAAGAATCGGAGAATGTGTATAGTGCATACATCTGGAAATGGTAATCTCTTGACTCAAATGGTGAATGGGTAATTTCCAAAAACTCATCTCATATCCATTTTCATTGGAATACATATGCACGAATGTAATAATAATAATAATTCGTATGTTATATATATCTATTTTCCTTGTGTATCGGGGCTTGTGTTTCTTCCACGAAAATAAATAAAACGTCACAAGTCAAAATAAGCCTAAATTCTCTTTGTGTAGTTTGCTGGGCTAATGGAAAATCACCATAATAAAAACCAACCCTTTTTCTTTGTTTGGAATTACACCTGCATTCATTCATGCACCCGACACCCCACTAAAAGCTACCAAAAAAAATTATGAGATCATCTTTGTGTACCACAACAGTATCTCTTTGTATCGAAAGAAGAACTACGATTCTCCAGAATATTAGCTTGTTGAATAACTCATTGTGCGCACTCTACCGATGGCGCTGTATACTACGTTACTCGTAAGATATCATATTCTGAAAAGCAGGCCGACCATGCCGTCGTCCAAAGTTTTAACCAAACCATCTTGAATGCTTGTCATTGCATTCATTGCTGATACATCTCTCAGGAGGTAAGAAGGAGCAATAATTTATTTAGAAATTATTACTTAAAAATATTAATCAGAGGTGACAAATTTAATTAGTAACAACTTATTTATTAGATTATTATTATTTAGAGAAAGTAGGCTATGCATTTAATCATTTTAGTTTTTAAAAATTAGTAGGTTATTTAGTTATTTAAAAAATTACGCCGGCCGTAACGCTAATCCGATTTTCTTTTATTTGTGTGATTTCAGGTATTCCATTCCTTAATTGGACGTTTTAAGTAATTCACTAATTAACTTCTCGTTGGAGCTCATCCGTACCGTTCAAAATGGTTGCAGCAAAGAAGACGGTAAGTTTGTGGGAATTATTTAAATTATTTAAACAGGTGGTTAGTTTGTAAAAGTTTAACAGGGTAATTGAACTTTGTATATTACAAGTGGCTGGTTTGGCTGCAAGGGATAGATAGATTAGAGCAGTATGGATTTTGAGAAGTACTGCGGTTAGGGCAATTAATCAATTGTTGTTTTTTTTCGGTTTGAAATTACAGAAGAAGGGAGTAGAGAGCATCAATGCTCGTCTAGCTCTGGTAATGAAGTCCGGTAAGGTCTTGCTCGGATACAAGCAGACTATCAAGTCCCTCCGTCAAGGAAAGGCTAAGCTTGTTATCATCGCTAACAATACTCCTCCTTTAAGGTAAGGTTCCTCCTCCATTAAGTACTGAACGTGACAACTCATAGCATATCTCAAATTAGTGTATGTTAATTAATAATTTGTTTCTTCTTTCTTCATTGCAGGAAGTCGGAAATCGAGTATTATGCCATGTTAGCCAAGACCGGTGTCCATCATTATACCGGAAATAATATCGAATTGGGTACCGCCTGTGGTAAATACTTTAGAGTGTGCACCCTCTCCATCACGGACCCTGGTGACTCAGATATCATTCGATCACAGGCCGCTGAAGCCGCAGCAGCAGCAGCAGCTGGCCAATAGACAAAATCTTAATAATAACTTTTCTAATTAAACAACATTGTTATTAAGTGTGTTCATGTGTGAGGGTTAACAAAAAGTAAAAATAAACGTACCCTTTGCATTTGAATCCAAAAGAAAAACATCGTGTCCGATTTAATAATAAATTGTTTTTAAATTTTTTATTATATATATCTTGTTCATTAATGTAATTTGTAGCATAAAAAGTGTCATTCAAACTCTCGACAGTATCCATACTTTAAAATCATACACAAATGGACTTTATTAAAACGTTGAGCTTATGTAGGAGGGCTTTCTCACTTGTCCAACTCGAAATACTTGGGTTAATTCATCTCACAAGTAGCTAACGAATTAGAAGTTCTGATTAAGAACAGTAGTGGATTCCCAAATTGAAACAGGTAAATGAGAAAAATGGAGCACAAGCAACGTGCATAGGTATGTATATTTTTAAATCACAGGCTACATCAGGAAAAAATTTCATCAAAATATTGATCAATATAGTCAAGTTACAGCTAACTAGAGAAAGGAATTCATTGAACGGAGGAGTATAGATATGGAAAGCACATTAACAATGAAGTTAACTTAGTTTAGACCCATATTGCACTGACAGCCCAGCTCAAGCACATTAAATAACAACACTCATTTCATTAATATTATCTGCGTTAACACAAAAATAAATAATTATAATATATATTAATCTAGAAATCTATGTTTAGATAAAATACATGTATATAAAGAACATAATACAAATAGTTACAATCATGCCCCCAAACAGAACAAATTTGTCTTGATATGCTCGTCGCTCAATAAACTGCATCACTGTGTTCGATAACCCCAGCGTATTTAAAAAGTTTAACATTCTCGTTCTCGTTCTTTTCAGCATTTCCCGTTGGTCCCTAAGATTTTCCAGTGTAGCGTACCCTTGATTTAAGAGGTCGTCCACACCACGATTGGCATTCTGAAAAGAAAGAGATAACAGTTCGAGCATTCATTGATGGACATATAGACAAAGTTGATTATCATCATCCCTATACATTCCTACATTTATTTAAATAACATTTAACCTACATTTAAGGATCTATGGTGGTTAAGAGAATAGTCCATATTAATGCTAGTATCTTCACTGTTTGCCGTAAATCTACGATTTAGTAGTTCTTCCCGGTCCGAGCTCTCTTTTTCACGAACATATCGTTTCTTTTGAAAATTACGCAGCGATGCCTGGAACGGTCAACAAATGCAAAGTATTTTATAGGCTTTTAGTTATGATAGATATTTTATAGGCTTATGGCTTGTTACTAAACTTTCATTGAACTTACTGCCAAATGACTGGAATCATATTTCAATTGATTTAATTTCAATCTGGAAGCTTGTCTCTTATTGGGGGGTTCCTTCATGACATATACCTCAAGACGGTCAAATGTTCTGGAAATATATTTATATAAAAAAATGCATGAACAGATGAGTACCAAAACTTTAAACGTCAACCTAATGTTGTAAACAGTTGGTTGAGCAAGCTTACTGATTGAGTTCCCCAATTTTTCTTTGAATAGTTTCCTCAATCTGGACTTCATCTTGGTGACCAACATGTCGTTCCAACTGAACAAACAATGAATTTATCTGTTCTAGTACCCCGTGGCTCGACAAAAACAATGCCTCCATGTTTAACTAGTTTTCTGATCCGATTCCACAGAGAACCAGTTTAATAAACCTATGTCCTCCGACACGTATTTATATTTTGGCCACACAAATCTTCCGCAGTTGTTGTCTTACTTCAACCCAAAATTTCCTCCTAATTCCTAATTGCTACTTTGACAGCTCTCTCAAAAAAATGCACGCTTTTTCACACGCCCAAAAATCCAGGCCAACATACTGATTGGTTCATTATTCATTCTATATGCGAGAAACACAAATTACAAACCTATTCACATTAAACCTAATTAAACATTAAACCATACGACGGAAGTTGATTCTTAAGATATTTAGGAAAATTTTATGTTCCACCTCCAGCAGCAGACTGTTTATAAATCAAAAAGTGGGAGATGTACAGACGACAGGTGTAAAATATGTGTTTGCTATCTGCTGCACGCAACACTGACGTGTAAACATGAACGTCAGATAATGCACGACACAAAATGCACCAAATATTCTCGCCTTGCCACACAAGGACAGCTGATAGCCTTGTTCGCTGTTCGACTTTTATCTCAATTCATTCGCAGTTTAATAAATTTTGTGAAAGCAACCTTCGCGTTGCGCGCGAAAAGGGAAAATTTAAGGGTAAACAAATTTTAAATATAGGAAAGCTGGTCGAGTCGGAAAGTGAAACAGTTAAAGACGGTTTTTGAGGGGGAATGGAGAACGTTTTATTTTAATTATGTAACGTAAGTAAAATGTGTATGATGCCCAACCGTGCAACATACTTCCCTTCCAATAATCCTGCCCCGAAACCGTGCTCCAGCTAATTATTTCGGTTTTGGAAAATACATTTACGTAATTTATTATTATTGAGTGTCGTGGTAAAGCCATTAGATTTGGTGGAGATTATTTTTTGAAGCTGGGGGGAAAATGAGTGGCGGTTATCAGTATGGGGGTGGTGGTGGTGGTGGGGGAGGAGGAGGAGGCCGACGAGGATTTCAGAACAATAGAGGTGGTGTGCCTCCAAGATGGCTTAACTGTCCTCGGAAATCGGATGGCTTCATTGCGGAAAGGTTCCTGGCATTTAAGACGCCGTTAAGTTCACGATATGACGAAGTTGTGCCTGCGGAGAAAAGGTTTCAGCCTCAGATGATTTTGGATTATGTTAAAGTGCGAAAAGTACGTTCATCTCTCTTTATTTTATTTAAATGTTCAAGTGTGGTAATGACTTTGAGCGTGAATGAAGTAAGTAACCTAATTTATTTAATTGTTTTTTGTTACTAAATTACAGCTTAAATTGGGCTTATGGATAGATCTAACAAACACAGATAGGTTTTACCCTCGTGACTTTGTTGAGAGTCAAGGAGTGCGCTATGTCAAGATCAACTGCAAAGGTCACGGTGAAACCCCAAGCGAGGATGCAACTAACCAGTTCATTGAGATTTGTAGAAAGTACTGTGACGAGAATGAGCATGATTACATAGGTGTTCATTGTACCCACGGGTTCAATCGTAGTGGATTCCTGATTTGTGCCTTTCTCGCACAAGTAGAAGATTTCGCGATTGATGCTGCCATTGCTCATTTTAAAATTAAAAGACCTCCAGGAATTTACAAGCAGGATTACATAGATGAGCTGTGTCGCTTGTATGGCTCATCCGATGATCCTGTTCCCATTGCTCCTGAATTACCAGATTGGTGCTTTGAAGATGAAGATGTTGCAGATGATGACGGATTTGCATCTGGGAATCATGCGTTACCTGGACCAAGTACTTCCAATCATATGACAAATCGCAATGGTAAACGATCACTTCCTTCCGATGATGCCGAAGGCGGCAATAATGTGTCAAATGGTAGAAATCCAGCAAAAAGGAATAAGAAGGAATTTTTCAAAGAGAATCCCACTTTTATGGAAGGAGTTCCAGGAGTCACGCCAGTCACTGATAGACAGACGTTAAGTCAGCTTCAGAAAAAAGTTCAAGAAATGTGTGGTTGGGAAGGGTAAGAGTCAAAAGGGCAGAAATAAATTGACAAGAAAGATTGCATCGATTAATATTTTTTACTCTTGTAATGTTTGTTTAGAACTGGATTCCCTGGCTCTCAACCCGTCTCAATGGATATTTATAACATCAAATTTTTGGCACAGAAACCTTATATGGTTTCTTGGAAGGCTGATGGAACACGTTACCTTATGCTCATTGATGGTCCCTCGAACATTTACTTCATCGACCGTGACAATTCTATATTTCATGCCCCGGAAATTCAGTTTCCCTTCCGTGAGACTGGTGACCACTTGTTTGAGACATTAGTGGATGGGGTGAGATAATTTGTCACTACATTTTTTATTAATTTAATTTATTAGCAAACTGATGTTTTTAAAATGATTTTAATGCTTTCAGGAAATGGTCATTGACAAAGTGAATGGTGCTGACATCCCTCGCTACCTTATTTATGATATTATCAAGTTTCGGGGTGAAGACGTTGGAAAAGTAGATTTCAGAATTAGGTTGAACTGTATTAGAGATGAGCTAATTAATCCGAGGATTAAGGCTATGGAAAGAGGATACATAGACCGCCAAACGGAGCCTTTTGGTGTTCGTTTTAAGACTTTCTGGTTTCTCGAAGACACCGATAAGATTCTCAATGGGAAGCTCGCCCAAGAATTAAGTCATGAGCCAGATGGAACGATTTTCCAGCCTGTGAAAGAACCTTACACGTGTGGTCGCTGTGATAGCGTACTAAAATGGAAACCTCCTCATTTAAATTCGGTGGATTTTAGACTGAAAATTGTTACGCAAAGTGGTGAAGGGTAAGAAATTAGATGAATAAAAAGCAAACGAATATCATCATTTAATTATCATGGCTTCATCTCATATGCTTATTTTCGTAGATTGTTGACAACAAAAATTGGTGAGTTGTATGTTGGTGGTCTACAAGAACCCTTTAGCAAAATGAAGGTAACGAAAGCTATATCCACTCTAAATAATAAAATCGTTGAGTGTAAATACGATAAAGATTTTGGCTGGGTCTTCTTGCGCGAACGAACTGATAAATCCTTTCCCAATGCGTACTCAACTGCAAAAGGTAATAAAAAACAAATCGCTGCTACTTTTAAACTATTAGTAACAATGATAATTATTCCATTATTACAAATAATTTAATATATAATTTTCATTTGTTAATTAAATTTTTAAACAGCTGTCTGTCAAAGTATTCAACAACCTGTGATGAAAGATTACTTACTGGATTTCATTGCCAACCGACGTTACAAAAAACCCCAACATTAAAGCTCCCTCGTGTGTATTATACATTATTTTAGATTAGGTAGCTTAGATTTTTGACATTTCAAAAATGTTAGACTCGACTGTACATGATGCAAGTAGGTAGCTTATAGAAGTTTACTGGAATGTGTATGACAGCATATATATACTACTGCGTAAACCTTTCCCGAAATTCTCATATTTTTTCATTATCTAATTTGGTTTCATGATTTTCCAATACCCCATTATTATCAGGTAACAAACATATACTCCTCCATATATATTTTAAATACATGAAGTTGCTAAGAATATAAGCTTCTGGTCGATTTGTGTATGCAATCGTGTTTAAATGAACTCACGTGTATATACATACATATTATTATAGCTCCACTTAATTTTGTTAATGTGTGTTGTCCTATTGTCTCTATATTAATTTGTATAGTGTAATCTTTTAAAAGAATTATTGTCAGCTCCACAGTTATTTATGTAGCTCCACTTCAATGCATAAAACTGGCATACTGTACGCATATTATATTATATACATCCATACAAGTTTTAAGAGCAATTTTAAGTTTCTAGTAACTTTCAAATTAGGTTAAAATGTGAACTTTTGATGGTTTTATGAGTTGTCGTTAAAAAGAAAAAAAAGAGTTTTTTATGAAATAAAAACAAATAAATAAAGACGAAATCTTTCAGCAGATTAAGCTATAAGAAAGTGTCCTTTTGGCTGTCCTTTTTTTAATTCTTATAATTTCCACGAAATGGTAGCACTTTCCTCATTTCAGTATTATGAGCTTTTCTGAGAGCTCAACATTCACAACCCAAAACCGTTATTTTCTCTGTCTTTCTCCAGGAACTCCTATGATAAGAATCTCACTACATAGCTATTCTCTTTATGAGCTTATAGTTCAGTCAGTGAGATCAAAAGAACCCAGAAAGAGAGGGGGGATAGAGACCGAATACCGAACTACCTCGACTGGATTTCCGAATAAGACTGTAATAATAGAATGTGTAGTAACATGAGCATAAATACACTACAAACTACATCTACAACTATCCTATCATCGTATGAAAGCGTCTCCATCCTCCAAACTACCCCATTTTATTACCAGTCTCATGAGGTATGTTGTTGGTATGTACCATTTACCTGCTCCGCTTTGCTCGGCTTGTAGGTTATTCTACTGTTGCCCTGTTCCCTTAAGTTCTAGGAAGTTATGTACATAGGTAGCATCACACGCTTTCTCTCTTTCACTTTCTCTACACAAATACTTAGCTAGAAAAATGAAAAGTTGGAACAACAACATCTTTTTCTTATGAAACTCATATTAAAGCTTCCCTTTGAAATTTTTTTCCCAAAAGCCAAATCACCAGTTGACAAATAACAAGGTGTATAACAATGTGTTTTATATCATCGTCCTTTTGCATTGCATGTACCAGGAAATAATCATAAGACCTCAACAATTCGCTTCATAAATACTGGTTTCATTGAAACGAAAGTTAGAAATGAAATTAATAATACTTTTACCCGGAAAACATTGTCCACTAATTTCCAACAATCCAAGACAAGTTTGCTTCAATTCTTTCTTTGTATGATACCAAGTATTTATGTATGGCTCTACACGTTCCACATGTTATTTCCGATAAACCTTCCTCACATCCTCCTCACCTTTTTTTTCCTTATATAGTCAATACCAGGATATATATACAGAGCTTACACTGTATTTTTTATTTAAGATTCCTTCAGTCAAAACATCCATAAAACGAATATGCATGAAGGAATGGTATTTTATCGGTGTGTATAAGTGCAGTAATAATAACAATATTGCTTACACCAAAGGAGCGCACACGTACTCAACACAGCTCACGTATTTTTTAGTATGAAAAGAGATAGCTTATATAAAATGTCTGATATCATAGAATATGATGTTATAAAAGGGGAATCATGGGAAAATATAGCTATGCCTTTTTTACAGCCAAGGCATGCCAAGGAACATGGAGAACCAAACAGACCGTGCCTTACAGAAAGAGGAGGAGGAGGAAAACTGAACGCATTCCGAATAATAATCAGACATACACGAACAATAATATATAAAAATGGAGACACAACCTGAATTCTATTCTCTCTCTTTCTCTCTCTGACTACAAGGACTAAAAACAAGGGAAAAAATTGGATCTCTCTCTCTCTCTCTCCACCAACTCCAATGCATTGTTCAATCCACACGTGTACATGGTAGGCATCGACAAGGAAAAACTGAGAAAATCTATTGTATTCCTTCATTCCAAACAGGAAACCTGAGGGAAATGGAGTCAACGTGAAGGACGACGACACACATGTTGCGATTTTTATTTTCAACACTACCACCACATCTCCCAAATGTTCATACCTTACAGCACAACAACCAAAAACAACAACATGCATACTATTTTCTCTTACTTTTCGTGTAATTCTCACAAGCCAGTGATCGTGAGAAATTTTACATATTTTCGTACATTCAACATTTCATTTTAGAGAAACAACACAACATCGCAGATTTGATCCCTATTCTCTCTTCTGTTGTTTTCTTGGAATAAAATCAAATGATGATGATGATCATCATCATCTTCGTCTTCTCTCACATCGAAAAACAGGCAAAATGTTTTAGTTTCAATGTACCCATCCAAGTGTGAAGAAAATACATACTTACACATATAGATGCCAAATTATATACACCACTACCATTACGATTACCATTCCCACCTCGGAACTGGCAATTCATTTCCGATCTTATATCCTTCGTTCATCATCATTCCAACTTTTTTTTCAAGCTTTAATTTTATTTCTTTCTCTCTCTCGCTTTCTTCTTCTCTTTTGAAAAAAAGAAGAAGAAAGAGTGTCTAAGTATCATTTCTTGCTTTGATGGTCCTGAATGGTGGCACCTGACATAAATGATTTACTTATGCTACTGTTCTGTGTGTACATACATCCATATATATATATATATATATATACAGCCAAGTTGTTAAAAGCAGAGAGATCAGATCAGAGTCATAGACCAAAGTCATAAACACAGTGCAAAGAACGGCGCCGCCATTACTTAAGTACACATGAACAAGAACGCAAGATTCGTTTTTCTTCAAAGTTTTTGAAGCATGGTCATTTTCTTTTGGTGAGAGTGTCAAAGAAAAAGTAAAGCAGTAAAAAAAAGTTGAAACTTTTTTATGTCTTGTCTTGTGTATTAGTTTATTGGGGCGAAAGGTGTCATAGATTGTGACATGGTGTCCAAAGGAGAGAAAAATATCGTAGGACGAATGCGAATGGGGAGGACGAATGTGCAACCCAGTATATTGGTACAAGATGAAAGTAAAGTTGGGAAAGAGAGGGAAAATAGCAATATGAGATTAAAAAAGGCATGTCCATGATCGGAATGATTCGAGGGTGTAATAATGATAAGGAGAATGATTATGATGAAATTACAGGGAAGAAGACGACAAGGACATTATCCAACTAATTGGCCCATTTTTTCTGGTTCATGTGATGGCTCTTGCGTAATAATAAGTAATAAAACTGCGTTGTGTGCCACCACCACACCAAGTCCAGACTACGATTAAATACTCGACTTGGTGTTCTTTCGCAAAAAAAAATTGCTCATTAAATCTAGAATGACAACAAAGAGGGAGAGAGCCCCAGCAAGATAGTTTACTTTAACATTGTCAGCGTTTTAATGATGATTACATCATTTGTCATATAGATAGAAAGTCACGCAGCATTCACAGTCAGACAAGCAGAATGACAAATCAAGAATGATTGTAGTCACAATCAGCAGAAAAACATTTCTCCAGAAGCAGAGTGACGTACGTTATTTATTTATGACATGAGCAAAAAAAGGAATGAATGATGAACATGAACAAGAAGTAAAAGATAACTTGTACAAAAGGGAAAGGAGCTAGAAGAGATGAGAAACTTGTATAGCTTGCCTTCATGTAGGTACTTGTAAAACGGAGGCAAAAAAATATCCTTCTCATGTTACTGCCACACACTCTGATTTTCGTTTTGATAATAATAAAATAGGACTAATGAAATGGACCAGTTGGATATCATTTCATGTGTGTAATATGTATACACCCCGTAAAACATTGTTGCTAAAGCTCATCCTAAAATTGAAAATCAATACTAATAATTACAAATAGCAATGAGAAAAGCCCATTAAAGTGCACTTGTCGCTTTTACAAATTTTACGGTAATAATAATATCGTAAATATGTGGTTGATATATAATTCTTTTTTCCTTGTTGTGTGATGACGATGCTGATGATGATGATGATGATGATGCTCATTTCATATCATATCGCAATCATAATATGCGTTGGCATCTTCTTGAATAAAAGGAGAAAGCACACATATTATTATATATTTTATACAGCCTTGCTTAGTGAGTGGCTATATATTATATACATATATGGATACATGATATTATGCGCAACGTATAATATACAATTCAGCTCGGAGCAGTGAAGCATCTCACTTTAATAATGAGAAATGAGATGATCGTTATTACACACTCTTGTCTCACATTTCCTCCCTCTCTTGGACCATATATTATGAGACATGGACAGAAATGACAAAGATTTTATATTACATGTAGTAATATAAAATCTTTGTCATTTCTGTCTAAATGTACCTACATTATATATAGTGTGTTCATATAGCAGCCAGTTACGCGATATTATTAGATACCATCTTACTATTGTTATTATGATAATCAGAATCCTTGTTATGTTACATATATACATATATATTATTATCGCTTTGGTAGGCGGGGTGCTTGTCTACTTTTTGGTTGGTTGATAGTTGTTGGTTGGTTGATAGTTGTTGGTTGGTGTAGTCTGATAAAGTAAAATAATATAACAACTCCAATCCACACACACACACACATAACAACAACTGGGAACAAAACGACTTCACAGACACACAGTTGTTGCCTGGAGCAGGAGACTGACTGAATTGACTATGGGGAAGAGAAAGCGCTTATGTCATTCATACTCAATAATACCTTAAAAAAGGATTATTATGTGTTCCACTTGTTGTTGTCGTCATTCCACACTACAAACGACTACCACGAAAGCCATGTCCTCATCATCATCATCATCATTATGTGCTCTTATATTAGAATTAATAGGGTAGAGCGCAGAAAATACCAAACCATGTACGCAAATAAGTAAGCAAACAAACAAGCTTTTGGTGATGATGATGATGATGATGATGAGAAGGATTATTGTGCTCTGCGATTTCCATGTTGTTCTTCAACAAGGGGTAAACAAAACGCATATCAGTGGCATAACATGCCATATCAGCATAATAATAATAATCCTGACAGAATCTTGGTAAATAATCTTCTTTCTCCTGTCATGTCATTTCATTTTCGACTACTTTTCTCCCTTTTATCCTGTCTTGGACTTGGATATTATATTAGGTTGGTTGGTTTATGGTTTATTTATATGTAACCGTATAAAATCGGAAAATTGTGTGGATGGGCCAAAGAATGAAAGTTTTTTCTCGTTCTCTTAAAATTAAAACTTTTATTGCGTTATTGTAATGTAATGGTCATTGTCCTTTTTATTCCCCCGTGCTAAATATATGTATGCCCATTTTTCACCTTTTACAAAAGCTCATTCTCTCTCCTTTTTCAAATAGGTAGGCTGATTTAATTTTCTTTTGTTTGTTTTCTTTTGGGTGGTTAGCGTCTGGTGTAAATGGAGCACAATAAGGCGTAAAACAAAAAAAAGAAAAGAACCTGCTGAACATAAATTGCCACCACCCTGTCTACACTGCTGTCTAAGCCCGCCTTATATACAAAAAAAGTATGATTATAAAACAGTTTTTTGTGTGTTGGTCTAAAAGAAAAAGGGTTAAATGGAATTTCTTCTAATCTTCTTACTCTTTTACACGCTGACAATCCTGCTTTCTCTGTCTGCTTAGCAGTGTGAAAGGTTGGCTGTATATATGGCGTGTGCCACCATTTTACACTTTTCTCTTTCTTCGTCTTGAATAAAGTAGAATGATAGCAACAATAGACTATATGCTGCTGCTCTCTCACATCCTTTCCCTTCTTTTAGAGTAGCAGAGCAATAAATGTGGTGGCATGCTAGGGATATTATAATGGATAATAATAATACTCTTCCACTCTTTTCCACTTGACTCCTTTTCCCCTTCACACAGACAATATAACACATTGTGTGTGTATGAAGGAAACAATGGACCCTCCATAGGCACTTTTCTAGAGCCCTTCTTTTCATTTAATGATAATAACAATAACAATTTATGTGGAACACAGACACTCTGCTCCTGCTATTCCGCTGGTCGGTGTGTGAGCGAACAATGTAAAAGTGCAGAGTAAAGAGCAGAAGAAGTCAAGAAGAAAGGCGAGTCAAGTCAAAGTCACAAGACTAGAGTCTAAACTCACGTACACATTCATACATGCCATAAGAAAGATATTAAATTCAAACTAGAAAAGCTGTTGCAAAAAAAACGTTAAAAGTTGTATGTGTGAATATATTTTTTTGCTTGCTTGCGTGCTTTTTTCTCATATCAGCATATTCGGTAATAATTTTGCATCCGTTTTTTTTTTTGGAAAACCTCTTTCTTTTTCTTCTTTTGTCTGCAACTTCTGGACTTTCTCATTTTCTTTCTTCCTTGACAGTAGGATAAGCAGAGAGAGAAGAAGAAGAAGAAGAAAGTGCTGCTACTGGGAAATTGTTACAAGGACTACCACCAAAAAATCGCCGTTTTCGGTCCCATTTATGCTACCACCGCCATCATTATCGTCCACATCATCCATTCATCCTTATGGTCTTTTTATTCAGAGAATAGAAAGTAAACTCCATATTACATAACCTAAAAACTGCTGAGAACCGGACTTTCTTTTTTTCTAGACTTTTCCCTCTTATTTGATTCAAACAACTTGCCGTATATCCCTCCCGAGGACAAAAAGCCAGTGGCCATTCGTTCCATTATTTCTTTGACATACATATTTATTTATTCCACCAGAATTGAGCTGGGAGTACTGCGGGAATACTAAAAATATGTACTACTATGCATTCATCCCTTATAATATCTTTCAATGTTGGGGCATAAAGTCACTTTTGACTACTGCAAAAAAAATACATCTATGAATGTTTATATGTATAACATTTGGCTTGTTCTAGAGTTTTCCATGTTATTATTGTGAATGTGTTGAAAAAAATAAAAGGACAGGAAGTAAAAGGAAGTAGAGCAAGAAGACCGGGTTGAGTTGAGTGAAAAGCAAAAAATATAATATATACTTGCTTGGACGCTTGGACATGTACATTATAACACTGAAAGAGAAAGTTAAAAGTGAAAGTTTTTTTTCCTACTCGACTCAATACCGAGTAAAGTTAACCAGCATGTTTTTCTGATGATGGCCATGATCATACATAACAGAGGAAGATTGGCCAAGAAGGAAAAAGGATGCTGTTACAAAAACAGCAAAAGCATTATTTTATTCCGTATCTATGCTGCTGCTGCTGCTGCTGCTGAGTGTGTGTGTTTGTGTATCACAATTTCTTTTAAGTTTATTTGTGGTAAAGTGGTAATACACGTTAAAGCGTTTTTAGTATGACTTTCACCTTAGCATTTTGCTCGTTAATGCAAAGACGCAAAGTGAAGAATAGAAACAAAACTTGTTTCTCTTGTTCTACTTTGTTCCTTATGTTAACTAGTGTGTTGTTGTCAATAAGCAGGTTATGCTATTACTAATATTATGGCTAATGCCTGTGGGCACTGTGGGCGGAGGTGGGGGGGGTTTAAAAGTCCGAACAGAAAGTCCACAACCATTAGCATCACCACTATAACCACAGCTTGGAAAACAAAAATGAATAACTTTTCGTATACGTATGAACGCGGAAATGGGAAGGAAGGAAGGATGAAAGAGGTTACTGTATGGTTTGGAGTGGAAAGTAGTAAAATAGCAAAAAGTAAAAGTGGATTCATTCACTCACTTTATTCTCATCTTCCTCTCTTTCCTTCTCTTCCAACTCTCGAACCAGAAAAGACAAAATGATGTCGTCGTTGGGATGATGTTGATGATCATGATCGTCGTGATGATAGTTGTGCTATAATGCCTCTGTGCTTTAGAGACAAGATACAAAATATACTTTTGCTTGAGCAGAAAGAAAAGTTTTTTGCCTACTTTCGGAGAAAGCAAGTGGAAAATAGGAACAGGACAAGAGAAGTCGCACAAAGAAAGACAAGACGAAGAAGACGAAGAAGAGAATGAGATTATGTTATGCTTTTGTGGCATGGCATGCGGGTTGTTGTAATGTTTTTCTCTTCATACTCATCTACTCTCTACACACAATAATGATTGCAAAATTTTGCCGAGAAACAGGGAAGGACGAAAACTTTGTCTTTTTGCTTTGCATGTTTTCAATTTTTATGATGATGGAGATGAAGAAGAAGTAGAAGAGGAACAGGGACCTTCCTTCTCAATCAGACCGCTTCTTTTTAAACTAGTCAAGTGAACTAAGCAGCGGAGCAAGTTGCTTCCAATTTCTCTTACAATTCAAATATACACACAAGTTTGGCATACTGATGTGTACATGTATGTTATGCGATGGCATATATAAAAATATCCCAATCTCAATTTTTGTATCTTGCATAATAATATCCCCTGCCCTGCCTGCACATTAAACACATGACAAACTCAACTTTTACTTTTAAAGCAGAAGCAGTAACAACGTAACAACATTTTATTTTGTATTTTGTACGCCTTATTGCCACAAAATCCCTGCATCTGTTCGCAAGACCAAAGCATTTGAGTAAATTTAATAGTAAAATTTGTTTTCAACAAATCCACAAGACAAAACCAATACAGTTCAAGCAGACTATATCTGACCAAAACCACATATAGGAAATAAGGAAAACTAGTACATGGAATAGTATATACTTTAAAACTGAATTTAAATGGAATGAAGGAAGCGGCGGCAGGGAAATGGCTGTTGTGGAGGCGAAAATACTATATGAGGGCGTGTATGTGTGGATGTGTGGGATTTGTATTTGTAGGATAACTGGAGAGATGGGAGACTTTACTAGGATTTTAGGTCATCGTCATCATCTCTATCACGTTTCATTGAAATATTCATGTGTGTAGTAAAATGTATGTTTGTACATGTTTGTTTATACGCTCATGTATGTAAGAAAATCCGTTTGGTGTATGGATGCGTGGGCGGTTGGCTATAGAACAATTGGCGGGAGGGGTATTACCTACTCTTTTCTCACATCTCGTGGAGTAGTAGTGGAGTCACCACATCTTAACAATTTAAGCGAGTTTCAGTACCCGGAACTTTTATACATGCTCTACCTCCACTTCCCAAAGAATTCTTAAATTCTTAAAATGATTTCTTCCTTTGTTCCCACGAAAAGGGACAATTTTAAATCCAAATAGGATAGATGTACATATATATAGTAATTAAATATAATGTAATGGCTCTGTTTCAAGGCCCTAGAAATGTATTATGTATGTATATGTATGCAATGGAAAATTTGAAAATGGGACGTTATTTTTTCACACTCTCATAATTTCTCGTTTTTTTCGCATATAAAAGCAAGAATCCTTGATCCATATTTTTTCTGCTGATTCAAAGAAACCCATCATCATAAGCTTACTTTTCATCCTCTCTTTTTTTGTACCTGAGAGTGAAAACTAAGAAAAAAGATTGTGAAGTTATCTTGTTACTTCCAAATGGACTTATAGTTCGATTCGTGCTATTATGTGATTTCAAAATTTTGCCCACTTTCTGTCTTCCTCTCAAGAAAAAAAGAGTAAAATAATCTTTTTATAATAAACAGGAAATGAAGGCACTGTTGCTCTCATGTTCCATTTTTCCCTCTCATCATTTTACATTGTTAAACCATATAATATAACTATATGTAATATAATCAACAGTATTATATACCATACGTAGTAGGATAGCTGTCGAACGACCGAGAGAAAAAAAATCTTTTCTTTTAGTTTTTTTTTGTAAAAAAGAAAGAAAGAAAGCGACTCTTGGTTGACTACTTCGCTCCAATCTTGAAGTCTCTTAGACTTTACTAGACACTGCTATGCCGTTAATCTCTGTTCATTCAACCGACACAGCAACAGACAAACTCATCCACTACTACTTACTACTTTTGTTCTTGTGCTTTCTTCTGAAACAATTCTTCATTGGAAAAGAGGAAGAAAAAAAGAGGAAGAAAAACGATTCAACAACCAGGAAAAGCAGTCAGGCACACATAACAGGCACATTTATGGATAGATAGATAGATAGATACCGTGGAATACTTGAAGGAACAAACTTTCTCTTTCTCTCTTTCCACTCAACCAGCACATATAAGTATACTCTCGAGTCAAGAGAGAGTGAGAGTGAGAACTAATAGAAAGAAAACTTATTCTTTTTTTTGCCTTTCCAATGAAGAAAGGAAACGTTACTTTTCTTTTCAAAATGGGGAGCTCTATAGTGTGTACACTGTTTTAAAAACATGCCCACATTCATACATGTACATGGCCATGTTGGAATTTGGAATAACAATATCTTATACAAATACATTTATAGGTATAATAGATATTTCAGAAAAATAGTTGATAGGTATAGATTGAAATGATGATAGCGCATTATCAAAGGCTTATAACAAAACTTGTTGTTTCTCTGTTCAAGAACTGAACTACACTTGTTTTCAAAATATGTTTGAAATTAGAAATGTTTTCATAAAATCGGAAATTTTTGCCTTACATTGTTTCTTATTGTTTTTCGTACTTTACAAGAAATAATATGGTTAAAATAGATACATAGTGTTGTGGAATTTAGTTTTTAAAACTTGCGTTGTTTGGCTTGAATAGCGACTTTAAAGAATTACTATTATCATTTATCAAACACATGTGGTACAACAACCCACCATCTTATGCTCATCATATAATGCCGGAGCATCCTACACAAGGGTACACATTACAAGGGAAAAAAACAATACAAACTTTCTTAAGAACAAGAATAAACACAAAGATAGATATTATTATATTTCGTCTACTTTTGGTTTGTTTTGGCTTCCGTTTTCCGGGTTGAATGAAAGTACCTTTTGTACCTATGTATCTTCTTCTTCTTGTATTTTTTTTGCTGACATGCCAATATTACTACAAGCAAACTCTTTTTTTCAACTGCTCTATTCTGAACACATACCCAGTTCACAAAATAAACTTTTGTTTTTACCCTTTTTTTCTAATACACACACACACATCATGTAACAATAGCAAACAAGGTTGATAGCTTCACAAGCTCATACATCCTTATTGTTTAAAGTTTATTATCTCATCAAGTGAAAAAAAATTAAGTTACTCAAAAAACTTTTCTCTTCTAAACGAGCTTGTACCTAAAAATAGACTGGTAGTAGAGTGGTGTACAGAAAGTGGAATTTTATTGGATAATAAAATTACCTGCTGCTGCTTCTCTACTGCTGCTGCCGTTATGATGTGTGAGATGATGGATTTGATAAATTGGTTGTTTTGTGAACTAAATTAAATTGATTTTGTCCTCTTTAGAAATTAAAATTTATTTATGAAACATGTTTTTGCTTCTGAGGTGTTTCTGCACCATACTGCTCCGTATATATGTTTTCATTTGTATGGGTTGCTTACTCTATATTGTTTTGTAAGAATTACATACAAACGTGCACACATGATACACACCACGACCACGAGAGTTTTTATCATTGAAATAGATCTGACAATATGACACATTATTTTTTGAATGCTACTAATTTAATTACAACTCAGTTACTCAGTTTCATTTGATCATGTTATGGCATGACATGCCAAATACTCTGGCGCGACGTGTATGTCTCAAAAATTGAACAGGGCAAGACAAGGGTAACCTTCAAATGTCCGGCAAGGGTGTATGTCTATGTCTACTATTGTATATTCAGCCATCACAATATCAGACCATTAAAATTTTGTTTACAGTTTCATTTTGATGGAAACTCTGCAATTTACAGGCTTTCAGTATGTCCACCCACACATTGCCAAAACCAGACTGAATATACGATTTTTAACGTGACCTGAAATCCACAATCCACACAAGCTTGTTTTTCTCCTTTTCTCCTTGTGTTTGATCTACAAGTAAAGTTTGTGTGAATGAAATTTTTATTTGCCCCATCTCCCAAAATCATGCTTTATTTGTTACTTTTCATCTTTCATAATCATCAACATCTTCATCATCACACCCCATTGCATTTCCCAGTATATCAGCGAAAGCGGTGGTCCCCTGATTCTATCATCCGAAATCTAGGCCACTAAAGATGCCAGTGCCATGCCAGAGTGCGTCTTCTTCTGTCATAAATACATGACACCCGATGGCTTTGAAAATTTTCTTCCTTCACTCCACATCATTGCAATTCTTTTTCTTCTTTTTTCTTCTGAAAACACGTGATCCCAGCTTGTTATTTCTCGGTGTATTTTACCATTTTCGAATCCACTCGGGACTTTAAGCACAGCAACAACACAAACACTCCAGTAATTACACTGCCATGTTTTCCCAAAAGCCAAAGCATAAAAAGTAACAATTTTTCCCCCTCCTGCCTGTGCTCCAAAATCGCCAGTCCTCATTTTTTTAATCCGACCAACAGACGCACACGGCAACAACGACAAGGCCCTTTCCCCAATTTTCTCTTTTTCGAGCATACATTCACCAACAACCTTGCTCGTTATTTGTAACTTTGCTCATGTTCATCATCTCACAACAGACGCACACGGGAACAACGACAAGGCCCTTTCCCCAATTTTCTCTTTTTCGAGCATACATTCACCAACAACCTTGCTCGTTATTTGTAACTTTGCTCATGTTCATCATCTCTTCTTGTACCCTCTTTTACCATTTTACCACCCACAGGAGGAAACCTAATCCTCATCTTCACCATTTTAGACTTTTAAAAATGATCAATTTTCTGCCAAGTCATAAATAAACACACTATATACGCTCCATCATCATCACCACTTACATTATAGCTTTATAAAGAGCACTCCAGTAGCGTCAAGTAAACAGGACCTGTTTACATCCTCCCCATTTTTATCTCTCGCTCTTGGAGCTATATTATTTGTATTCTCATCTTCCTCTCCTTTTCTCCTCATTTCAAAAGTTTGTTTTTTTGAATAGCAAATCTTGTTCCGCATTTTTTAGTGAATATTCATCTTATTCAAATCATGTCACAAGTTTGTATACAAATGATTAGGTATATGTATGTGTGCACAATATGCTACCCCTGATATGCAACAATATATAAATGTATAGCATCATAACATCACCATCATTTGTTTCGTGTCCTACATGTGTGCGCTTTTTCTCTGGATTGCCAGGCCCGCTTTTATTTTGCTTTCACAGCTTGCGCTTAGCATTTCCGCTTTTTCGCTCTGCCCCTTTAGTAAAATTCAATATTTGTGTGTCTTTTGTGTAGAAAAAAACAGCCTCGGTCTGAATGTTACTTCATTGTAGCATGATCATCGTCATTTCATCATTCACTGAAGCTTGCAAACTGAGAGAGAGAGAGAGAGAGAGAGAGAGAGAATCAAGAAGAGAGGGACAAACAGCAGAGTATATTATTTATCATCATCTTTCATGTATGGCCTATTATTATGATGCTGATGATGGTATCATCCACTTTCTCCTTTTCTACTTGACTCCCACTTATACAAACTACGAATTTAGACGAAAGTCGAAACATATATATAATATAATTGACTCCCACTTATACAAACTACGAATTTAGACGAAAGTCGAAACATATATATTATATATGTAATATATAACAGAAAAAATATATATAGGTAGGTAGAAATAATTTTCCAAGATGATACGTTGTATTATATGGTTGTGTGAGTGTGTTATGTGTGCTATATGTTGTATGTGTGCTTCCATCCATTCCTCATGTTTTTTTCCAGCTTGCTTCTTCCATTCTGTTCTCATCTTCTTCATCTTCATCATTTTCTCTCGTAGCGTGCTCGCTCACATAGCCTAGTTCATTCCTCACAGGATTTTCGCAAAAAAAAATATGTATTAGGTATATAAGTTCGGAATAGTCGAGAATGGTTGGTTGCCGAGAATTGAACAGAAAAGAATTATTATTACAAAAGTGAGACTCCTGGTCTTGCAAGATATACTTATATATTTGTATGTTGTGTGTGTAGAAAGCAGGGCAAAATCCAAAGCCAAGCCAAGCTGGCACGTAATTAGATTTTATGATCCACTTGGTAGCAAATCAAACGCAAAGTGTAGTAATTTATATGTTGATTCTTCTTATGGACTACCAGCAAAACCTGTGTGTATTGCATGCATGCATATTATTATTGTTTGCATAAGACCAGGAAAATTTGTATCTTCAAAAAAAAAATTTGGAGGTTGCTTGGAGGGTAGGAGCATATTAAATTTTTCTTACTACTACTACTGGTGTGAATTTCGGAGGAAAAAAATGTCATAAGAAAATTTATTACCTAGAATTTTAATTAAACGCATATTTTAAAAGTACACTTATTTTACCTGATTTACTTTATTGTTGGATAGGATTTTCATTTCCTTTAGTCTGTTGAACATACCTACAAAAAATGATAGATGAACTCGTTGCGGGTTCGCTGGTCTACAGCCTGACCGGTTGTTTGTGTTGCTGGAGCGTCATCCTTTTATTCCTTTTTAGTTTCGCGAAACGAAACGAATCATTTTTGTGCATATTGCACTATAAAGAGCCCATCATGCCACCCGTGTCTAAAACATAATATGGTCATATTACGTTTTTCCAGAGTCTTGAGAAAAAGAAGAAGATACACACACGAGCAACACTGCACGCAAAAAGGAATTGGCTAATTTTTCTTCATTAAAGTGAACACACAAGGGGAACTTTATTCCTTCTTCTTTTTCTCCTTTTTTCTTCTGATGGAAAAAATGGCAAAAAAAACATGAAAAGAAGAAGAAAAACTATTTAAGTTTTTAGTAGTAAAAAAAAGCAAACAACAAAGTACTTCTTTATGTATTTCTTTTTCCTTCGAGAACGAAAGATCAATAAAAAAATATTTCTTCTCACTTTGTCCACGTCAATGTTTTTGTGTGTTACTGAGGAGTAGCCATGAACTATGGTAAATATTTGTTGCTGATTCCAAGATTCCATTATGGCAATGATGATATCATTGACACAAAAAAAGGAAATGAAAAAGTAAAAAGTAAAAAGTATATAACAATAAAACTTTTGACATGGTTTACATAAGTAGCACCAGGAGGAAACTTTGGCCTTGATAACAATATTTTCCAGCTCAATTGAAATTGAAAATATTCTCAATATAACCATTTCAAGGTTGTCATTAATTTTTATTTTCAATAATTATATGTCCGCTACGGTAGAAAGTGGCCCGTAAAGAGTGTGAAGTGAGGAGTGAAAAGCTGCTTTTACTGCGAGTGGATAAGCTGAATATGGAACATTCCAGGCACAAATTGAAAGTAATTTGTCGTGTGGATGGATAGACGAACATGGAAATTTTATAAAGCAACGAGAACAATCGATACTTAATAAAAAAAATGAAAAGAAATAAAGAAGGAAAGAAACTACATAATCCATTTTGCAACTAGTTTGCTCTCATGCAAGCAAGAAAATATTATGACATGAATTGGCACTTTCTTCTTTCCTTTCATCGTATATTTTTGTGTTTTCTTCCATCAGTTCCTCTTCTCGTATGTGCAGCTGAATGCATTTGGGAAATGTAATGATAATCGTTTAAAGTGCCATTTATGAATCTCATCATCGTATCATCATATCATATCATCGCCATTGACCATTCTCAGGGTTGTAAGGGTATATGTGGGCACATCATATGATTATATTTATTATTATGTCTATTGTGAATGCAAAGCAAAATAAGTATATGTACATATATAAGCTTTTTTT
>JAHZNC010001456.1:0-35208 GCA_027744095.1 Zhuqinia jingwanae
CCATCATGCTAAATAAGAGAGGAAAGAGTTAACAACAACATTGGTCATTCAAACTGACAAAAAATGTTACTACTACTACAAAAAAACTCCAAAGCATATTATACATAATAACAAGCCCATAACATTAGATATTATGAGTGGCAGTCCATTTTTTCTTAAAGAGGGGGATGATAAATGGCAAGGAAGACAGTAATTCATATTAATATTTTCCGGCTGTGTAAAAAAAAAAAAAGAACACAAGAGTACAGTTTTTTAAAACAAAAAAAGCATTTTTCTGCTCCTGTTGTGTGTGTGTGTGTGGTGGTTGTTATAGTTGAGGATTTATTGGAATCCAGTAAGTAGTGGGAAACACCTCTTTTTTCCTCTGTGATTCTTTATTTCTTCTGTTCCGTCTGCTAACTATCCATATCCCAGTAAGCGACTTGCTACTTTGTGTTGTACTATGTACTATTTTTTTATGTACATATTATTATGATCATTAGTAACGAGAAAGAGAGAGAGAGAAAAGAAAGAAATCAGAATCAGAGTAGCGTAGAAAATAAATAGTACAACTTTAGGCAAAAAAAAGTAGAGTTAAGCAGGCATGCACAATATATCTCCAGGCGAAAGCAAACCAAATAATTTGAATTATGCACAGTAGTAGCATGTAGTAGTGTGCTGGCATAGGCAAAGTGTGTGGTATAAACAGTTATCTCTCATAACACAGCGTCAACTGCAGCAGCAGCAGCAGCAGCAATCTTCTCATTTAAAAATAAGAACACGCCGAAAATATTAATTTTTCTTTTTAAAAATGTAACAAAATAATCATATTTCGTGCTTGGGAGCTGTATCCGCTTTTGTATATAAAAAACTAACATGTGATGTTAGAAGATAATATAAAATAGATAGATATATATGTGCATGTGTGCTCATGTATTTTTATACAGAATTTACCATCTACTTTTTTTCTGATGATGATGATGCCCATAGGGGTCCTTTAGTCATATGGCTTACTTACATAAGTCACTTAACTTTACCACCATCATAATAATAATAATAATAATAACAATATCATATCGTAATAATAATCTCATGATTTTTATCATCATCACTCAAATTCCATATTGTTACACTGGCTCACTATTTACAAACTGTATAAAATATGAAAATGTGTGCTCACTCGCCTACTTCACTTATATATTTTTAAAAAGAGCCAAATTGATTATTTTTGTGCTGGTTATTTTACTGTGTATAAAAATGTGTAATTCCAAAAGCCGCAAGCTTCATTTCCTCTCTAAAGGAAACACTTTTTTTCTACCATGCTTTCTTTCCTAAAAACCATTCACACAAGTTGTCTCTCTCACCAGTCTCCGGTCCATATGCCACACGGTGCGTGGTGGTTTATAAGTAGTAAAATAAAAATGTATTGTTATAATTTTATGTAGTCTAAACAAATGAACTACACAATATAAGATATACCGCAACCACCAACACCAGCATCACAAAAATGCATCACAAATGTAGCTAGTTATTTCATATTAGTATTGTGTGATAATCGTATTTTATATTTAAAAAAGTAGAGTACAAAAGATGTTCATATTTTTTTTCTCTGGTGAATCCTTTTTTCTTTTCTTGATACAAGAAGAAGAAAAAATACGACATCTTACTCCTTTTCTGCTTTTTTTTGTATGAGTATTATTTGTATTATTCATTCTTCTCTGCTGATATTCTTCTTTTTACACACATCATACACACACACACACACATCCCCCATGTCCCTTGGAGGCATGGGTCCAAAACGGCCTTTGCCTGTCCGTTGTTACACACGTTGTACAACAGCGCAACAATGGGAAAAAAAAGAAAAAAGAATCAGCAGAGAAGAAGCGGAATAAAATATGTACAAAAGCATGGCCTTTACAGTATACATATATTTTTTTTCTTGGTCGTATAATACAATACGACTCTTGGTCTCTGCATCACCGTCATCATCATGGGCAAGCCTTCTGTGTATCACTATCTATCTCACATGTATTATACACGATACACGTCAACAACAGGTGTTTACGGAGAGGTTGACTGTCTTGTCCCCGGAAGCTTGGTTTCCCTCTGCTTTTTCTTATTCAGTCACTCTTTTTCTTTTACTCCTTCCACTGAAAATGACTGACTGACTGACTTGACTATACGATAGAGTTTTATTCTCTCCTTCTTCGTTCAACTCCATCCTTATCTTCTCCTCTACCTTGAAAGCGTCAACATACACAAAATAATGTGTGTGTAAGCAAAACATTTTAAAGTAGAGAAACACGAATGATTAGTAAAAGAAACCCTAATCTTATGATAATTTTTTTATCATAAAATTAATACACCTTTTTAATAATACAAGTAATAATATTATTTAACATATGTATAATGTTTTTTGAATGTGCCTTTTATTTGCCTGGTCATATCATAAGAGAGAGGTTATGCGATACAATCTAAAAACTTTATAAAAGGCAGGGAAAGGGAAGGCCACGCAATAATAATATAACAATAATAATTATTTTACGCACTTTAAAGTAAAATACACAGAAGCACAGATATTGCTCTCTCTCTCTCTCTCAAAGTTTCATAATTTTTATATGCCATCCATCCTTCCTTTTCTCTCACTTTGCATGCCTGCCAAGCATCCGCATACTTTTTGCTGTAAAACTTTTCTCACCAAACCTTATGCAGTATAAATATAATAAGGTGATATTCCAAGAAAGTTTTTTTTTGCCGGATACAAAAACACGTACCTATAAAACGTAAAATAGCTCATAGCATAATATAATATGGTGCATTGTGTGTAATTAAAATGCAATATAAGTAAAAAAATAAAGTGTAACAGTATATTGTCCCTTGTAATAATAACAAGAATATTAATAGTAAATATGATAAAAAAAAGATAAATAATAATAATAATCATCATGTTTACATTTAAATTCTAATCCAGTCAAACACTAAAATATGTAATATATCAAATTAATTGAATCAAATGGTAATTTGGTTATGTGTATTTATGTGTGGGTATAAAATGAAATGTTTTTGTTTAAAAAAAGTCTCAGTCAATTTTATAATTTTCTTTTTTTTTAATCATTATTTAATTAGATTTATATGATGCTACTGGGTGTTTAAATAGGTATGCGCCTCTTAATGTCGATATTAATCTATCTATAATAATATTGTGTAATGTAGGCAGCTATGCACATGTATTATCCTCCATAAAGACTTTTAACAGTTTTATTGTCGTTTTTTTTGTAATGAAGAGAATTTTATGGAGTGCATTGTTTTTATCACTTGCAGGCATAATTTACACACTATCAACAAGGTATATATATTTTTTTTAAATGTAAAACTTCTACTTCTACTATCAGCTTAAAGCTACAATTAGACTATATGCATATATTATTACTACCACTACTACTACTCAGCTTTTAAAAAAACATTATTTTTAGTTTTTCTTTCCTTTTTTTTTGCAAAACTTGAGTTACTTCTTTTATTACGCATCTTCATCGACAGGTCATAAAAATGTATACACGTTTAACTATTTTTTTTATTTACAAAAAAACGCCAATTTGCTCCTCTTTATAATTTTTATGGCGTATCCGCACACATCAATGCATATTTGACTATGCTATAAAAAATGAAATGTATGTACACACAAAAAAGAAAAAAAGAGAAGAAGAAGAAGAAGAAGTAAAACGAGAAGACGCAACAAAAAAGAAAAAAAAAGTAAAACGTTTCACGTTGTATTTTCATATAGTCAACAGATAACGTGTTCTGTTCACACACAGACACACACACACACATCAAGTAAATCGTAACATACATCACATCATATTAAAAAGGTATATAAAATACAACATACACATACTTCAAAACTTATCGTCTTCACTGCTGCTGTTAACTAATAATAATAGCTTTTTTGCACCACACACTAATATTATTATTACGCATGTGTGCATTTAAAAAGTAAAGCAAATGCTTCAAAAGAAGAAGAAGAAGCAATAATTTTTTTTCAGCAAAGCAAAGTTTACATTTTTTACATGTATGGGTACATGTATATAGATATAAACTTGCATGTAATGTATACTACACATGCATATAAATGTCAGTGAGTAAAAAAATTGTATTTAAAAAAAATACATATAACTAAAGTCAAAAAAGAAGAATAAACGAGTGGAAATAATAAAAATGGCAATTATGTGCATGCGTTCTCAAAAGCATCGTATCGTCGTCATCATCATCATCATCATCTTTGCATCCTTCTTCTTCTTCTTCTTTTTTTACAAGTTCCTCACTTTCAAAAAAAAAAGAAGGTATATATATTCTCTACTACTCACTTATCCACTTTTCTATAATTTTATTAACCTACCTGTTCTTCTTCGTGCCTACAGCAGCAGCCAAGGTAAAATATACAAACACAGAATATTATATACACACAATACACACACGCTACTATTATACTGCTACGTAATAGTAAACAAGTTGATGAGTTGACTTTGACTGTTGCACTTTTTTCTTCTTCTTCATTTTCAGCAGCAGTATATAAAGTAGCAAAGTTAATAGCTGTACTAGCAGTTGTAGTAGCAAGTCTTAATGATTGTAATTATTTGTAGCAGCAACAGCAGCAGTGCACTAAATGTGTCGGCAAGGAATGTGTAGTAGTAGTAGTAGTTGTAGTAGCAAGACTAGCAAGTAGTGTACTTCTTCTTTGCCTTTCGCCGCTAAAAAAGTATTAACGTAATAATAAAAGTTACAAAAGTAAACTGCCAATAATAATAGCAATTCAATAGTGCACAACAACAACAACAGTAGAAGTAAGTAGTATAGTGTTCGTGAATATAAAGCAAGCAAGCATATTGTATAAATAATACACATATAAACAAAAGCCATAAAGTTTAAAAGGCAACCAAGCATGCACGCATGTGTACAAGTATATCGTATCATTATCATCATGTGTGTTATTTGAGGAGGATGATGATGATGATGACTACATAGTAATGAAGATGATTATTATTATTATTGTGTTTTTATTATTGAATGATTTTTTTTCTCCCTCTTATATTTTTATGAATGAGTGCCTTGTTGTAATAGGACATTAAGAGTAAAAACTAAATTTAAATATGAATGCAATATATATATATAGGTATTTATTACATGTTTATTATTATATTATGTATGATATGATGATTATGGGAATGAATGGATAAACGAACGAACAAACGAATATTTATGTGTGTAGCTAGCTATATATTTATTTTGTAAAAGGAGAGTTGAGGTGGAAAGGGAAAACTGCATGGCAGTATAGGGTATGTAATGTGTTATACATCAATAATAATAATATACATTGTTAAGTATATGTGCACACACACTCAAGTCAATTATCTATATAAAAAACTCTATTTTTGCAAATAGTGCGTAATGAGAAGAAAAAGAAAAAAAATTATGCCGCTGCTGCTGGTCATCATCATGCGTTTTTATTAGAATGCATTCCCATGCGCATTATTTGAACAAAACGACCATTTAACATTTTTTTCCATTTTTTGTTAAATTTATGATGAAAAGAGGTACATCCTCATCCTGTGGTCATTGGTGTAGCAGGTATGTATATATATTCTGCTATTATATTATTATCACTGTTTGTGTGAGAAAATATTATGCCTACCATGAATCATGAGAGAGTAAAATTTAAAGAGAGAGAGAGAACAAAAATTAAATTTTGCAACACTAAACAAAACGCAAGGTGCTTCCCCTACCACCACCACTGCCTTTTCCAACAAAGACATTGTACTCAATGACCAATTAATTTGGGTGTACACGCCTTGCCTAAAAAAAATGTGTAGCAGCAACAAAAAAAAATTCGAAGCAGGTGAATAAATATGAATGTTTTGACCGATTACCTGGATATATATTTTTTTGTATGTTTGAAGAGTAGGTATGTATCTACCACTTAGCCATATTATACACTAACACAAAAAAGCACAAGTTGTTGACAATTTGGAAAAAAAGGGACAAAATTATTATAATATGCTACACACATCATCATTATCTTCATCATCGCCATTGTACTTCAATTTTGTGAATGAGCTGTAAAAACGCACTTGTACTTTTTATCTCAATAGTAGTAATAGAGTTTTGTTATTGTTGTTATTATTATTGTTACTAATTTATAGTGACACTATCTATATACATAGCTGACTGACATAATTATTGCTTGTTTAAAAAAAAGGTGCGAGTTAGCGAACGGGAACTTGTTGCTCTCTTTATAATAATGTGTATAGGTATGTTCGTAAAACTACATTCAATAACATCATGATCATCATCATCATCACAAGATATTTTTTTCGAGTGACAAAATCACCTTTAAATTTTGGACAGACACATGATGATGACAAGGGTTCAATAGTCATCATCAGCACATCACAACACCATCAAATGATTCTAGTGCAATACACGCACACAGCAGTCAGGTGAATATAGCTACAAAAAATATTTATTTAGACCCTCTCTCGCGCAGAAAAAACAGTACATGAGTCAGGCAGCATACCAAAAGAGAATTTATAATTTGTTATTATATGTATGTAAACATGATAGAATTGATGATGACCTTCAAACGCAATAAAAAGACTAGAAAAAAATAGAAGGAAAACCAGCCAGATAGTCAGTCATTCGGTTGAAGGGATTTTTTTTTCATAGAAGCTCATACACACACAAATAAATATTTATGTGGTACCTCCTTTAATTTTATTTTTTTCATACTCATCATCAGCTCACACGAAATTCATCGTCATTTTATTTACATAATGTCGGTTAGTAGTTAATAGAATTACAATACATATGATGATGCTTGATGCATGTACATTACTAGTTTGTATGGCGGGGAGTTGATTATCATTGTGACGATGTGGTGTGCTTTATTGTCCCTTTTGTAAAATTGTCATCCTAAATGTGATTTTTTTTCTCTCTCTCTCTCGTCGTCTCCGACTGTCTGTCTCTTCATGTAACATGTTTTGTGTATATTATGAATTGTTGGATGCGCTTCAGCTACTTTGTCAACCTTTGTGTTTGCTTGTCCTCTCCCTCATGTATGCACGCCAGCAGCATTATTGAACTTCTGGATTATATACCTACATATATTTGACGTGACGATTTTTTATACCTGTTATGTTGGTTGCTCACAGGAAGATGATGATGATGATGGCTCCCTATGAATATGATTGTAGGGTTCCTTGTGTTTATTTATTTTTTTAAGTATTTTTTTTATATTGCAATGTGTCCACACACATTGTTTCTATTTTTATTATATTATGAACAATTGTAGTATTACAAAAAATACATGCCTTACCATTTATCAAAAAGCATAAAGGTTGCTTGCTAGCTCACCATGACGGACATGGACACATGGGCAGTAGTTCATTTAAAATGAGACACTATGACGCGGGACTGGAATGGAATAAAAAAACATAAAAAACATCATCATTCAATAAAAATAAAAATGAATGAATTGTAGTGCATGTTCAACCCACAAAAAAAGGAAGTTGGCAATTCATTTTTCAAAAAATGCACATTTTTGACGACATCACAGATTTTTCTGCAACATACGAGGCCAGCACAACTGATAGAAGTAATAGCTGTGTTTCTGCTCGAAAGCGGCTAGCATCACAGCTATTGCTTCAATTTCTTTTTAATATGCTATTTAATCAGCATAATTAGATAACAATAATAATAGTAATAATTTACATGAAATTTTTCAAAATACATACATTTAAAATTTGATACACGTGTTTACTGCTCCTTTGATCGCTCTTCTTGCTAAACATGCTACTTGCTACACGAAAAAAAAGAATCTCATGAACCTAATCGCTACAAACATTTGAACTGTAAAGCACATACCGATTTGTAAAGTTTTTTTCAACTACCAATTAAAAATTTGTATAATATGTAGGTACCTAAATGCATTTAATGCGAAAGGCTATTAAAATCAAATAATTTTGAAATCTTAGCACATAATAAATTCAATCTACATGCATAATAATAATAATAAAATAATAAAAATCACATGGTGTATTTCACACCACACACGTTCCTCTACTAGTTCATAATAATATTAATATTTTCTTGCCAATGTAATAAAAAAAATACTACGTAGGGACAGAAGAGCAGAAAGATGTATATCGTGAATGTTTTCAAGACAGGTGAAAATTACTAAAAAGGTAACTTGTCTGTTATTGTAGTCTGCGTAGTAGGTAGGTAGGCGCGCATTTTTTTTATAGGTACATAATATACATGATACATTATAGGAATGTATATTTTTTTATTCAAAGTTGCTACAACTAAACTTGTGTGGTTTTTGGGTTTTTTTATATTCAAAATGAATTTTTTATTTGAATGTACACAAACTAGTTATAGTTGGTAAAATGTATAATATATATATATGTATATATATGCATATATAAATATTTCGACTTGACCATGTTTACTGCATCAAGGCTAGCGACTTGACTTCACCTGAATATTTTGGGTCTGCATTATTATGGATGGATACATATGGATATATGAAATATATACATTAAGCAGCCTACTGGATTTGATAATCCATAAAAGATTGTGATATTGATTATGCTTTTGTATAAAAACTTGTATCTATATTTTACGTATTTTTTAAAACGTCACCACCACTCTCTCTCTATCACATAAGTGAATTAATCTGTGTGCGATTCTTGCACGTAACGTAAGATTTTTTTATTCATAAAAAATGCGCATTCAAATATTGTTGTTGTTGTTGTTGATATTTATCCTCTTCTGTGTTTGCGTGTTACCTATTTTCCTTTTTTTTTCTTTTGAAAAAAGTACTCTGTGTACTAAATGTGTGTCTACAAAGTTTTTTTTTAATGCGCTGCAATGCAATGATAGTAATGTTCAATGTCTGCTGCATCATGCCATCATGCCATTACAACATAACCATCCGCTGTTGCTGCCATTGCCATCATCCATCGTAGTATAGTTTTTTTTCTGTATAGTCGTACCAACCCATCCCATGGAATTTTACTTACAACACAACAATCATCGTCATCATCAACAACATTTATCAATAGTACCACACCACATCATCATCCTCCTCTGAAAAAAACACACAATATATATATTTTTATATTCATTGTGTTATATTCCATTATTGCATTGTTTTTTTTTTATTATTCAGTGTTGCAATATCCATCCGTTGTTGTGTGTCCGTCTCCCAACTCCCAATCCTAAATATTTTCCACGTTGTGTTTTTTTAATAAAAGCTGACGAGTAAACTTGTACCATTCATTGCCATTTTACTACTACTACTACTAGCAACTACACACATTGTACTACAATAAGCATGCCTTTTAAAAGCAAAGAAAAGTTGTTTTGTATGATGGCTTATATGTATTGATATTCTTTTATTATTGTAATATGCTGTATAACAAAAAGGGTAAAAGAGAGTGAGAAGGAAAGAGAGAGAGAGGGCTTCTATTGTTTTGATTTTGACTGAACTGCTGACTCGGCTTCAGAACTTCAACTCCTCCACTACAACTCTCAATCTACACACTATACAACTTTTTTTTTGTTACTGCAGCCATGCATCGCCATACAAAAACGTCAAAGCAAAGAGCAACTTTTACATTTTGTTCTTTGGTCGTTCAATAAAATAGATAGATTTTGGGCCCATCCTCCACAACCACAGAACGCAACCAACAGCAGTCAAGTCAGCCCAGCCAAAGAGTAAAGCACTTCTTGTTGTCAGAATGAGTACAACAAAAAAAAAGATGAGAGTGATGATGATAATGCACAACAGACAATCACAAGAAGAAGAAGGGAGAAAAATATGAGAAGCCATACCCTTTTCATTCGATAGTTTTTTTTTGCATTTTTATTGTTAAGCAGCAAGAGCAACAGCAGCAGCAGTCATACTGCTGTGGTTTTTTGGTGTGGCTCCTATATACTCATCTTCTTCGTTTCATTGCAGCTGCATCAATAATAATAATGATGATGAGGATGATGATGATTATCATCATCGCCATCATATCATGGCGTGGTTTTTAATACCTCTGTACTATAACAACCTACCTGAACACTGCTGCACTACTGCCATGATGAGATGATGATCATCAGGAAGCTCCATTGAATTTTATTGCTCATGTTCTTTTTGCGGATGGCTTCTGCGTAGTATTTCTTTTATGTAGAAAAAAATGAAGAGTGTAAGTCTTGAGGCAAAACTAAGAAAACTTGTGAAAAGAAACGATAGGATGATGTTGATGATGATGATGAGAGTGTATGACGATGAGACAGACAGCGTGATTCACCCATTAGATTTTTCTTCTTTTTCTTGGTCCTACAGATATACCTGACCAGCGTGTTTTTTGTACAGGCATTTATTTATTTTTTGCTGTGAGGAGGTGATATGGGGAGTCATATTATATGCACATTTGACAAAGATGATGTTGATCATCATCATGCTACATCAACGAGTACATTGTTTAGCTATGAAAAAAAAAATTTGGCGGCCTTCGCCATATCAAATTCCCTTGTTGCTGTAAAGTACCAAAAGAAATATATGATAGTTTTGCATGGATTATTGTTGTGTTGCAGTTTAGAGAAAATGTTCAAACTTCTTTATATTTATCCTTCACCGCCTTCGTCGTCAAATAATCCAATCTACCACTCATCGTCAATAAATGACTTTGTGTGTGTGTGTGTGTGTACGAGTCTGTGTGGCTTGCCATTGCCGATATCATTGAAAAATCATACACAATCAAAATACAATATAGCATACCAGAGCATATCAGCATAAACGATCCCACGTGATGATGATGATGAGATGAGTAATAAGTATAAATATGGTACACACACACACACACACATGTATTGTTGTTTATTGGTGGTATATGATGGTTGCGCTGGTGTTGTCTGCTCGCCTAGAAATGTCAGTCTTGTCATCTCGTCCATCAACAAGTCAACGTGATCGCATCACACACACACACACACACACACACAACTCACAACTTCATGAATGACGATGATGACCACGTCCACGTCCTTTTCAGGCTTTTTCTTCTCGTGAACCTTATGATGATGATCATCATGATGATCATGATGGGGAGTAATGCAGTGTGTAAAAATACAAACGCTGTGTAGATAGCTTTATATACTGACTGATACACCCAATTTTCCCAACTCTTGCTCTTCGCTCCTTTGAAAATATTGGTGTTAGCTGCAGGCTAGTAGTATACACAAAAAGATTGGTAACATTGCAAAGGTATGCTTGGTTATATATATACACCTTGTTGTTGTGGGGAATCCAACCAGGCCATCATCACACAGATTGTGTGATAGTAATAGTTGTAGTAGTAGTAGTGCTGATGCGGCTTGGAAAAACTACATCCACCTCTCAAACATTTTCTTTATTTGTTTGTCTTGTTCTTGCATAATTTAATAATGAATTTCAAGTTTGTTTGGCTTGATCTTGATCTAATCACACACATGTAAAAAAATAATGTATAGGTATTTTTTAAATATATTTTTTATCAACTCTAAAAAAGGTTCACTACAAAAAGATTACAATTTTTTTATTAACAGTAATTTAAATGCGACGCGATGAGTGCGTTGTTAATTAGTCAAAACGCTACTTTCAGATGCAGACCTTTTTATATGTTCTTGTCAACACATTATCAGAGAACAGGGACCCCGCTGTGTGTGAAATCTAATCATTCATTCCATAAATGACTAACCTAATACTGTGGGTGTGTATATACCTACATATGTGCTTCGTTTTGCCATTTGTACCATTTTCCTCGATTTAAAAAAAATCACATCTGCTTATTTACATGACCCATACCAATCATTTCACCACACTTCAACCAGCTACCGCGTGCCCGCGCAGTAGTGGTAGTACAGTGGCAATATAATGACGTTTTAGTTCAGTAACAATAATGAATCTCAGAGGATGACGAGATATTTTCAACACCACTACCCTTGATCATATTACGTTTACAGCTCCGCTTCGTTTCAAAGTCTCAGATATGTAACATAAAAAACGCTAATTGCAGTTTACAAAAAAAATGTATTCCTTTTACCTCTTAATTTTTGCTTCATTAAGTCTCCAATCGGGTGGAAAGTTTTTTTTTTCTTCATAAAATGAAAAATAGGGGATCCGCTTATTTCATCATCATCATCATCATGATCATGGTACCTTACCTTTTTCTTCTCTCATTCAATATTATTACTATGACGTTTCTTTTGGTGGTTCTTGCGGCGGCGTGGTCGGTGGTATGATCTCTCATATATTCATTCCTACGGTATTTAGATATCTAACAAACTCGCAATTTTACACACAGAAAAAATGTTTAATAAACAATAATAACAAAAAAAACTAGCAGCAGCAAACCAAAATGCAAAAGGGTACCTACTACTACTTCTGCTACTACGCGATCTTATCTTTTTTTCGTGGTTGTTTTGTTTTGTTGTATCATTTAAAAGCACAAACATCAAAACAGTTCACGACGACAAAAAAATGTTTATCTCACATCAGTTTGTTTGGTACATATCTATTTTGTAGAAAATCAAGCAAAAAATATATATGTATATATAAATATTGCCACGACTCACCTCGCTTCGTCTGTCTGGCTACTGATTTTTTTTTTCGACCACCATTGCCACTACTACTAAATACTAATTATTGTTGTGATTATGATGTTGTTACTACTAGTGTGTATCCGTCGTTTTTATAACCTCCTCTAAACGTTGTCCTCATGTTTTGTGGTTGGTGAATGTCAAGAAGGATAAATGTCGTACGTGCATTCAAGCTGTTATTATCTGAATATGCTATGCTGCTGCTACTACTGTTCGTTTATAAAGGTATTGTTGGCAGTTAACCGGCGGCCCAAATAAGATATTTAGCTTGTTCATGAATGTATGTAGGTACCAACTTGCTTACATTGTTTACTACAAGAGGATAATTTTTAAACAATGTCCTCTGCATTGAGTATAAAACAAAAATACAAATGCTCTTAAAATGCGCATTATCCCATTTTCATTGATACACATATCATCTCCTTATCTGCTCATTGTGTCGTGTAATTGCCATATTATTGTAAATTGGTCATGTATATGATATGATCAATGTACACAATATGTACCCAATTTATGTAGTAGGCATATAGACATAATAATATACATATATAGAACATACAAGACAACTGCTGCTGCTGATTTTTAATGCTGATGAAAAGCATACTTATCCGAACAATAAAAGTGTGTCCCCTTTTTTTGTTGTCGGTGGATGAATTGATCCGATCAAATCGTCATATATGTATATAGGGATTGGCGGCAGTGTCATGTCGTGTTAAGTTCCAGCTTTGTTGAAGTAGATGCAAGGGATTTTTTTTCTTCTGATTGTGAACTTATTATATATGTACCAACCTAGAATATAAATATAAGCTGCACATAAGCCGTGTAATGTTCTTATTACCACTGCCACCACTATTTTCATAATCATATCACTTGCTCGCACTCTCCACTCTCTGTAGTCTCAACTAACATCATCATACAATCATCAAGTCGAGTAAAAATTTTCTTTTGTTGTTTCATTTTCTCTACTTACATTATTCATCACATCATGCTGTCTAGTACCTAATAACCTTATCCAAAATCCTTTTAAACTCATTGTACCATAGCAAATGGATACATTTTGACCTTTCCCCTCTCTCTTTCCATTTTTGCTGGTTGCTTATTATATTGAATATTATTTGACGGCTTATGACTGCTCGCGTTGTACCAAGGAAGATGAAATGGTATATTATAAAACACCAATAAAATATACCTACACTAAATGGCGTAAAAGAATGGTAGGTAGATTTTCAAATTCATGGAACATTAAATACTTTTGAGCAGCAGCAACTCAAGAGTCGTCATCAAAACTTTGTTGTCATCTGTGCTGGGTAGCATCGTATTGTTTCTGTGAAGTGGATATGGCCCAACTAGAAAACTACACAAATATATTGTGAATAAAACAGACCAACTCCTCATCATCATATTTTATTTAAAATCCTACTTACTCATCTTTATCATTCAAGCCATCATGATAATAATGCTCATCATATATTATGTATTTGCGAACAACTTTTTCATTAAAAACCTGGATAAACCAAAAAAAAGTAATGTTTTTTTGTATGTGATTGTGCAATAGTATAACAACAACATTATTAAACAATCTAGTATTTGTAATACCTACATAAAATATGCATGCATGAATAGAGTAGTGTGAGCATGGGAAGTGGATGACGACCTGCGCATACATATTTAATACCTACGTAATAATTTTTCCCTTTTTTGTACGAATTTCCGTCGTCTCTCTCTCTCTCTCTCTCTCTTTCTGGTAGAATCCCTCCTGTTTTGTCGAAATGCACAGTGGTAAAAAAAACTTGAAAATGTATGAATGACACTTCATGTCCACTTGAGAGAGAGTTGAGTTGAAGGGGTCGAGTAGTGTGTGTGTGTGTATGGATGGATGGCAATTGCATGGAAATTGTGTTACATTTAAGCTTATAATGTATCTACACTTGCAACATGACCAACCATATTATCTTCTTTTTTCTTCTTCCTCCTCCTCGACTGAAAAAAATATTACATATTATGATGACAGGGATATGACAGAAAGGCAGCAGGCGGATGCAAATATGTATCTCATGTACTAATACACAAAGTTTTTGTATGGGCTGCCAAGTTAGATAGAGTTCCTCTCATCATCATCGTCATCCTCACCGTCATCATCATCGTGAAAATGTTGAATTGTTGAAAAGGACGATGACGGGAAAGTGACAGTAAATTTGTGAGAGTTTTATTTTGTGAATTTATCCCTATGCAGCAGTAATAATATTAATGAATTGTTTTAACGCTGTAATGGAGAATCGCAGTTCTTTATAGTCCATCAATTGTAGCTAGTTACGATACGACTACATTGAACAAATAAGAGTTATATATTCGTTCCAATGAGCTAATTTTTGTAGGCAAAATAAATCAAGCAAGTTGGATGATGATTGTAGAAGGTGGACAGACGGCCAGACCAAATTTCCGTAATTATACATAAAGCCAAGTACAGCGGTTCTGAGTAATGACAATGATTATGAAAAGTCTTCTTGTGCTTGTGCCTGCCTACACATTCAGCATTTTTTATTCTCTGCTGAAATTTCGAAATACACACATAATACCGACAACTAGGGTAGCGAAAAGAAAGATAACAAAAAAAATCTACGTAATAGGTAATAATAATAAAGGTACATATAACACAGCAACAAACATCATCATATTATGAGCTATGTTTTTGCTGATTGTGATTATTGTTGTATGAGCAAAATAAAATGATTTTGTAATAGTTTTGGTAGGTTTGTGTGTGTGTACTGTGCTGAATAGTATACGTATGTATATAAATTTAAATAGTTGGTAACATGCAAGTTTACTTGTTTCGTTTGTTTCATTCTCATTCATTGTTGTGTTTTGTTTGCACATCAAGTACATTTTTTGTGTGTGTATTATTATGCATGAAATATTTAAAAAGAGAAAAAAAGAAAGGAAGGTGATGGAAGAAGAGAGACAAGAGACATTATTATAACATTTATAAGCAAGGAGAATCATCATTGTCATTCATATTGCAATACAAAATATGTTACAACATTTTTTTTCATAATGAAAAGTTTAAGTTGATGTTTGGCTTGGGCTCATCATGATCATGATCATCATCACCATCGTCATCATAATCGCTATGAATGATTCATGTCGTGCCGTACACAAGTAATTTTTTTTGGGGGATAATGGAAATTGTCAAGTTCCTTTTTGCATTTTGTCAAACTTTACAAACATGAGATGATTGTTTGCATGCAATCCACACGTCATATATTATATTATATTTTATATATACCTATATATAGATATACTCAAACTACCATGCCAGGATTTTTGGTTACAATGCGCTGTGTAGAGTGTAGACAATGGAATGAGTATCTGTGATCATGTTTAGAGTTTTGTAATTTCATACTATTTATAAACCGGAAAAAGAGAAGACAAACAACTGCATAAGATCATCTCATGTCTTCTTAAATGTATAACCCTTCATTTTGTGAATGGAGGACAGATGTTTGAAATAATGTTCAATGCAATATGGCAGATAAATGTGAACTATTCCCAAATATTCATTTTTACCAGAAAAAAAATACAATACTTTTTTGCTTGCGAGTTTAATTTTTTTTTGTTATTATTACGTATGCGTAATACATATATTTGGTAATGATGACGATATTCGTTAGCGGTTTGAATGAAAAAAAAAGGGACAAAACAGAAGCCGGGGCGGGTTATATTGTAAAAGTGGACGATGGTCGATGATCATGATGATTATTATTGCTTGTCTGTCGGCCTTTTGTCTCTGGTTGGTACTAAATGTACCACGCACACACGTATGTATACATACACACTGCAATGTCTCCGCCGCTAATGCCAAAGTACACGTTACTACATACACCCAAATTTGGTTATTTTGGTTTACGCTTATTGTTGCGGTCCTCCAGAATGTTGAACGAAAGGCATTAGTAGTTGTGGTGGTGGTGGTGGGTAGCAGTAGTGCGTGTGGTCAAGGTACATAAATATTTTCTGTGAAAATCTATATTTATGTGGTGGTTGTTGCTGTTGTCCTTTCCATTATCAACCAAGAAATTTTCAAATGGGCTAAAGCAAAATAAAAAAAATCAACAAACATACATAAAAATAGGTAATGGAATACATGACATGGGGATGATGATGAAAGTCCTCAGTGCGAGTAGTGTGCGGTATTAGTGGTGATTTGTAATGTAACAAAGCAATTTTTATTATATTTTTTGGTTCTGCGGTATTCTTTTATGTGAATTCACAAATGAGCTTACAAACGAGAAATGTAACTTTAAAAAAGAGCATTCACTTCAAAGGAATGTAACAAAAGAGCAATGATAATACAAGAACAAGTATAGTTTTTAAAGTAATAAAAAATATTCTAAAAATGCATTTTCCTTTTTCCACCAGAGGGTCATCCAATCATAAAGCTAGAATTTTGATTTGGAACTTTGATTAAAATCAACAATAAAAATACTGACCTTTTCCCTACATTGGAGCAATATGCTAGATTGTATCATGATGATAAAATGTTTCGGTATCGGAGAAATTGGAGCAAACCGCAAGATGCAAGAGAGAGTGTAGACAGACACCAATTATGTTTCCGTATCACAACAATCATTATCCGAATTCCTATACACAGGCTGCATAATAATAATAATAATGATGATGATAATAATGATCATCATCATAAGATCAAGTCAAGACGTGTATGCACACAATCCATGCGTCTGGAAAAACAGTAATTTTCTCCGGGTTGGGCATATCGTCACACCATTTTATCTTGGAAATTTTGTATGGCGGTCAAAACGTTTTATTGGAGCGATATTATATTTCTTTTTCTTACACATTTTCCTAACGTACTAATTTAGGTATACAACCTATAAATAAATAAAAATATGGGGCTTACTAAATACAAAGAGTATATTTTTTTATATTTAAGAAATAAATGTTTTAAAAAAAGGTATCGTATAAAAAGCGGTTCAAAATTTTTTTTAAAATAAAACTCCCCATCAAACTACCATTACAACATAAGGAAAGCAGTTAACTGCTTCAATATTAAAAACTGTGTGTGTGTGTGCAGCAAAAAAAATAATAACCTGGTCGGTCGGTCGCGATCTCATCATCACTATTATTATATATTTTTGTTTTTCTTGTTGCTCTTGCTCATGCTCATCAGAACCGACGGATCACTGTAATAATAATCGTTATTATTATGACCATTATCATCTTGGATGATTATCATCATCAACAGTAAAAGGATAGAGTCGTCGTCAACAACAAAACTGAAGAATCAGGGCACCTCATTGCTCTCCTTACACGAAACATCCTTCCTATTAATACCAAACGAACCTGTTGACTTTTTTTTACGTACCTGAGAAAAAAGTACTCCTCATCATCATCATCATCATCATCATCATCACTCGAGTGAGTGTATTTTACAAGTTTTACGTCCAGTCATAAGAAAAGGTGCATATAAAAAATACGCGTTTCTACTGCAGTTATAGACGAAAAGGTCTTTGCTCCTCTTAGCATTTTTTATAGATAGGTATATATGTACACTATACTAAAAAAAAGAGTAATATTGTAATATTATAATATCAAGAAGATCATAATCATCGCCGTCATTACAGAACCATAATAATAATATGACGATAAAGAAAAAGAAGAAGAAACAGCAAAAAAATATATATAAAGGGAGGACGATGATTTTTCTCCTTCTTCTTCCTCTTACAACTCAAGGCATTTAAAGTATATACCATCCTTTATGGGTTTGAGTAGGAGTGTGTGTGTGTATGGGTTATGGTCGACCGAAGGTCGGCATCACTCTCCCGCACTGGTTGTTTCTCCTCCTGCCCGTCTCTCTGTGTATATATCTTTTTTTTTTTTGCCTTGAAGATGTTCAGCGTAAAAATTGTCTAAGTTTGTAAGTGTGTGTACCTGTTGCCTTTGACCATTTGCCTATGGCCACATTATCTCAATATATATATGAGTGTGTGTGTGGTTTTGTCGGCGTAAAAATGGGATGCTCTCCTTAAAACTTTTTGTTTCACTTTTTTCTAAGAATAAAGAGGTGAATCTACATGGTCGTCGTCGTCGTCGTGCGCGGTGTGGTGGTGAAGGTGTGGATCTGACGGAGTTCACGGAGTAAAAATAAAGCAGTTTGTAGAGGTAGTAGTACTCTGTTCTCTCTGAGAGCCTCCTTCACGCGTTGAAATTATCATCATTTTACAACTATTATACTGTATTTGTTCCTTGTAGATTTTTTGGGGGATTTTTTTTAAGTAGATGAAGTTTGTGTTGTTTGTTAAAACAATACTTTTGAACTAATGTAAACTAGATCAGTACAGTAGAGATCCCAAAAAAATTATATAACAAAATATTAATATTTATTATTATGCATGCAGATCCTACTTAACCAAAAAATACAAGCCATGTTAAAATCCTGAGATGCGTGGTAATAATATTTATCCATCCACTCTTTTAGATCTGTTTAGTATCTTCCTTTTCTTTCTTTCTTATTCTATGAAAAGGATGAGCACTCCTCAGAGAGAGAGGTAAAGGCAGAGTGTTGTTCATATCTGCTTTTTTTGCTCCCTCTTCTCAAGTTCAAGCCAGCGGACCATGTCCTGTCCTTCCTCCTCTTCTTAGACTCGATTCAGAAAGGCACACATAATATGCAATTCCTTTTTATTCCCTTCCCTTCTAGCCATCATACACATACATACATACATGAGTAAGCCAACAAGCCAAAAACCCAGAAGGATTCCCCTTAGGATGTTCAAGGCGCCTGGGATGGGCCCTTTTTTCGGCTGGCCTTGTCTCAAAACAAATGATCAGTCACACCTCCCCTTGTACTCTGTCACCACCGAGACACTTTTTTTCTAGCTCTCTCGTCCTTCCTTCCTTCTCTTTCTCTCTATCAGTCTCATCCTCGTCATCTATATGTAGTGCTATATCTGTATATTATATCCAACCATCGAAAGTACAAAAAAACGGCTGGCCAACTCAACAATGTGCTCACGGCTCACGTACTTAAAATCCTGGGAATGCCGACACTACTACTACTACATACTACCGCTTACGCTTACTTCATTTTCCACTGCACTGGCTCAAAAAATCTTTTATGGTTATATTAAATATGAAAGAAAGGTGCAGAAAAAATTTCATTAGTAAGTTACATTCAAATAAAATGTAAACTAACGTTAAAAAGTAACACACAAAACATTAAAGGCAAAAAAATGTACAAGAAGAACTCATTTTCTCAAGAATGACTGACTTCCTTTTTGCTACAATGACGACATGATCATCATCATGTAACTTTTGATTCATCATCAAATCACCCTCACTCAAGACCTTTCGGTTGTAAAAAAAACTCTTTTTTTTCTTGGCATTAAAATATATGGATGGCTGGTGGATGTGTACAAAAGTCTGGATTTAACAGGTGGAAGAAGTACACTTTCTTGCGTAATGCATTATTTTCCAGCATCATAAACATAAATGCATTATTACGAATGTGTGTGTGTGTGTGTGTGTTTATGTAAGTGTGTTATTTCACCCATGATGAGACACGTAAGCCATTAAGAATGACTAAGCTGAAGTATCCATCCGTCTTGTGTCGGTCGGTCGGTGTAGACTCATCATTATCATCAACAAGCAACATCATCACACACCGCACTACCACCACCACCGTTCTATGCTGAAGAAAACAAGCAGTGCAAGCGAGTGAGTGAGTTGGCAATTGCATTGACGACAAAGCAATAAAAGGGATAATAATGTCAGACAAGCATGCACATAGACTGTTGAATTGATGATGATGTGCCTATTTTTTTAGTGTGTAAACATTAACTGTGCGCATACTACCATCACAGATAAGTTTCTTTTATGAAAGAAAAAAAAAGTTTAAGAATGAATTGGTAATAATGACGAAAAGGTATACACACACATATATGCCCAGAATGTGAATGTACAAGTTTTTATAAAGCAGTAGTGTGTAATGTCTGCTGCTGCTGCTGGTGAAAAGACGAGAAATGAAGAGTATAAAAGACAGACTCCAAAATTTATTGAGTCACAACAATCATTACATTTATTACTATTCTATGGTGGCGGTGGTGGTGCCGGTGCCATAAGAAGAGAGACAAAAAACCGGCGATAGAAAGAGGAAAAAAGAGTTGAAAGATGAAAACCAGCGAGCTTTTTGAAGCAATTAGTTTGTCATTTGTAACAATTAACCATGCCTAATTGATTTTGTATGGCTTGTTCTGTGAAAATATTTTTGAAGGTGTGGGATTATTCAATAATACTATCTTACCTGCTGCTGATTATCACAGCACAGTACTTTTTTTTGCAAAACAAATATATACGCACTCCAATTTATTTTCTGCAAAATATAGGAGGCTAGAAACTAAGTCAACTTTTCAAGATGGAACATGTGCCATTTGAGCATAAACAGACACCGGGATATTTAAAAAAGCAGGTTGTTTCGAGAGAAGTAGGTTGTTACATATATGTTATGTTATGTATGTATATACACAGGTAGGATATTTTTATCAAAGGATGTTATGATGATTGTAAGGGAAGCATGTAACCCGCCCAGGCGCCGTTTAAAACCCATTCCTCCAGGGCTTTTTTATGACCCTTCTAATGAAGCTGTGAAGGAGTGTGTGTGTGTGTGTGCAGTATTATATAATATACACACTGCGCACACATTTATATTTATACACTCACTCACATAATACACTCAAATGTACATTAAAATGTATTTACAACTCCACTTCAAAATATGGTTTCCGCTTGATGCTTCTTTTTTTTCTCTATTTTTTGTATTCATCATCACCGACAGCAGCATCAGCATCATCGTTTTTCCAGTTGTTAATGTTCATGAAATGAATAATAATGTACAAAACAGCAAAAAAAGCAATAATAATCATATACGTACCTAGTAGGTACTACATACCTACCTACTTTACACACATGCAAAAACATTCACACACACAACTTTTCCTTTTTAATGTTTTGTTTTCACATTTTTTTTATTATTATTATTATAATATGATGACGACGACACTGACACTGACGTCTTGAGTCTTGATAGAGAACAACAACAGACGTTGTCTCTCCTTTTTCAATGCTACTTTGTGGTCTTTGGCGTGCAAAATTTTTTTGTAAATAAAGGTGTAGTAAATGGCAATGAAAAAAAACATGGCAAGTTTACAATTTTTTTTGTCATTCAAGAAAAAAAAATCCAATGAAATTTTGTAAGGTTATTTGTACATTAGGTAGCATATATATGCTGTGATATTTTTGTTTATTTGCATAACTATTAAACGGAGGGGTTGGATCCGCCTACAACTTTATTTCCAAGAACAATAATATTAATAATAATATTTATATTAAAAAAATAAATCTATATAAAAATCTTAATTATTTTACACCAAGTTTATTACCACCTCCATTCGGACAAATATTAGTTTTTATCTTTTTATTTTCTTGTAGAAAAAAAAAGAAGATTTTTTTTTGCAGTTTATATGATATGATGATTGATGATGATGATACTTATGTTGTGAAGTCATGTAAATAGTTACATATATTTTTACAACAACCTTAACAATGATACTACTGATAATAATAATAATAAATGGAATTCACACAGACAAAAATTATATTTTTTCCATTGTGCTGCTGCTGCACATCAACTTTTTATCAGAAAATTGCATCAAATTCTCAACAAAAATACAAAGTATAATAATAATACAAAGTAAAATAAATTGTTTATTTTTCTTGTATTTACTGTAAATACGTTTAAATTAAAATTGTAACATTTCATTTATTTTTTTTCAAAGAGACTTATCATTTCATTCATTATTACTACTTACAATAATGATTTTACAGCGAAAAAAAAACTTTTTTTAATCCTTATTACCACGCTCTTCACATCAGACATTTTTTTTAATAATCTGTTCTCATATCCACCTCTAATTTCGTTTTGCTAATCAAGCAATAAGTGTCAGCTTATCCAGAAAGATGAGAAGACGATACATACAAAATTCATATTACATACCTAACCGTAAAATATGCAATTAATTTTATGGGGATAAAAAAAAATCTGAACATCTTTTTTACATGTATATTCTGATGAATTTTTAAAGCCTCATCCTCCCCCACAACCACCACCACGACGAACACCACTTCTACTGCACTGATGACTAACCAACAAAGCCATTCCATATCATTGAGTAGTGTAACAAATGGCTTGTATTCGTTTTGTTTACATTATCATCATCATAATTATTATTATTATTACCATTTTGTTATTTTCTTCTTATTCGTCTTTGTACTACCAAATATCCTGTTTCTTTGCTACTTCTACTATACCTTATATCACCTATCATGATTCATGATGAGTACGATGATGATCATAATGATGATGAGGATAAACACATTGATACAACATAATTTAGTTTAAAAGTTTTTTCAAACCAGTGCAGCGTGCATACTTAGTAGGATGCACACACACAGTAGTATAATAGTAATAATAATATAATTCTTATGTATTTACTTTCTTGTAATCATAATAATATGCATGAGAGCATCAATATATTATATGAGGATGAGCACCTTCTTATCATCATAAAAATAACACAAAATATATAGCATTAATAATAATAATAGTCAGCAGAAGTATAAACATTTATGTGTATATAGGTATACTACTTGATGTATACTTTTGTTACACACAATAATGTTCAGTACGCATTATTATCCGCATATAAAAGGATAACTGACTTATATTGCTACGATTATCATCCTCATCATCATCATCACCATCAGAGTGATGCGCAAACCACCACCACAGTTTATTATTAAACACAGCGGCAACAGCAGCAGGGGGCTCCTCCAATTGTGGTGGTAGTATAATAAACAAGTGAGCGCGTCCTTTTTTACATGAATGCATATAAAATATATACCTGCGCCAAAAGGAGAAGAAGAGTATTATTTACGTTTCTACAAAGAGTGTACAAAATGCCGATAGGAATCTTTTTCATTTTTTTTTCATAAAATAAAGATTATTTAAACAAAGCAGAACAACAAACAGACAAGAACAAGAGAGTAAAAAAAATTCTACTTAACAAAATTGTAATAATAAATATTATTGTGTGTGAGGGTAAGTAAGTAAGTAAGCAAAAAGGCTTTTAAAATAGTTTGCAATAATAACCAAAAAAAAAATGTGTGTATTATTGCGCGCGGTGAAATTATTATAAAGTAATAACAATTCCGTTTTGCTTTATGAACATATAATATAATTTTTATCATCATTATGTTACGATATGATATATGTATATAAAAAAAATGTGTGTATTATTGCGCGCGGTGAAATTATTATAAAGTAATAACAATTCCGTTTTGCTTTATGAACATATAATATAATTTTTATCATCATTATGTTACGATATGATATATATATGTACAATATATTAGAGATGAAGTAACAGCACACATATTTATGGATGGAGTATAATGTACCACGAAAAAAAACGTTTTGTATTAAAAACGCATAAAAAATATATATTTATTTACAGACTATCACACACTTACAGTCTCGGACTATATTAGTATTTTTTAAAAAAGAGAGCGTCAAGTAGTAAAGTAATAATAATAATAATAGTAAGCCATGCTGATCATAGTGATCATCATCATCAAAAGGTCTGCAGATTTCAAACTCACATGTATATAATCTATTTAATTCACTCTCGTGTAATTTTTTCTCTTTTGCTCTCCACTCTCTGCTGCTGAACTCTTTTTTTTAAGTCTTTGCGTGTGTTTTTTGGGATGTTTGAATTTTGGTTGCTAATAAGTTTGGTTTGGTTGGCGTTTGTGTTCACGCATAATGCGTCCCAGTGCCGTATTAATCCATCATCAGTCGCTGCTCCCACCACCACCATCACCATACCGCCAGCAAGTCAAGGTGTAGGTAGGTAGGGAGAGAGAGAGAGACTGCAAAAATAAAGATTAAAACCTTGCCAGTTTCCTCTCTCTTGAAAAAAAAATATATATTCACTCAAGCTAACTCTCTTTTTTGACGTTTGACTGGGATTTCCTCTCTGGCTTTTTGGTACATCTGCCATATCTGCTGCTGTCTGTCTACTTGTCTTTGTTACAAAAAAAATGAACACAACTTCCCAAAAAAAGCAAAGTGTTTCCAACAAAAAAGCAGTAAAAAATTATTATTATCTGCTAAATATATTTACCAAGTCAAGTGTGTCCTTTTCAGGAGCACAACCATACCAAAAATAAAAGAGCTTCTTTTCTTTTTTTCCTTTTTTCTCGATAAAAAGTCTTAAAAATATGTAATAATATGAATGTATATATATACATTTGAAAAACATTAAACTCAGCAGCAGTCACTTCAAATTTTTCGACTCTCACAAAAAAAAATTCACTTATTTTTTGGTGTTTTTTTTCATTATCTATATCTTCTTTGTAACTCAAACTTTACTTTAACTTTATTCTTCACTCAAGCTTGTTATAAAAGTTATAAATGGCAAAAAGTCTACGCTTTTGCTCGTTATGAATTAGTGAATATCATTTTTTTTGTTACATCTTCAGTTTATATAAAATGACCCTAAAGCAAAAAAAAAGGAAAAGCTAAAACTTCTTCAGATCAAAAACGTAAACTGCAGTCAGTAATTGCGTTCGCAAATGTGTATTGTGTGCGTATGTGTATATGCGTATAATAGTACAACACATGAATAATATTTAGCAAATCAAAAAAAGGAACTTGTAAAAGTCATTTTATACCACACAACAACAACAACAACAAACAGATGAGAGAAAAAATGTGAAATTCAAAACCAACTTTTTTTTCTAGTATTTAACATAAACATAGTAAAGCGTATATATATATTGTTGATAGTATTAAAAACAATTTTCCTTTGAAATGCAGCATGAAAATTCCCCTTTTTTTCATAAGATGACCCAAATCTCCTTTAAACTCTCGTGTTGTCTTCATTCGTTCGTCCGACTACAAATTGCTAATTTGCCTCTGGTCTGTGAGTTCTGAAACGGGAATTCTCACGAATGCTGCACATCACATACCCACTCATTACATACATTCAAAAAGAGAGAGAGAAAAAAAAAGTATTATAAAGAGTTATACTACTTATAACCATTTAAATAATTAAGCCAACTCAATGCTTTACCAACACCACACACACACACACACACACACACACACAATCACCATCATCATCAAAACATGCACACACACACCATCACCACCAGTTGAACGAACAATATGGTACAAAAAAAACTCAGAAAAAAAGCGACCATGCCATTGATGGCTTTTTTTCTTCTCTTCTTATTGTGCTCTGATGTATGTATGTAGAGTATACCATTATTATTATAAACTTTAAAATTTGCCCTTTATAACAACGTGTCTATGTACGTCATCATCATCATCTTTCTTACTTTTTTTTCTCTCAATCGTATCATTAGTTTTCCTGTGTGAGTTCAAGTCAAGTGGTCTGCATTTGAGTATGGATACCTATATATAGTATACCTAAAGATATATATAATAGTAATAATAATAATGGCCATTTTACCGGTCAACAAGCCATCATTATATGTATTTTTCATATATGCATATTTAGCAACATACATATTTTTTTTTCCTTCAAACAACAACGTAACACGTAAGCATAAGCGCAACACCTTGTGTGGTGGTGTATGTCATCGTGTGGCTTTCGTACTTCTTGAGAACACTTTGATATACAATGCCTTATACTTATGTAGGTATAAATATAATATCCTTTATATTATAGGGATATTTTATAGTTCTGCAATAAAATTCTCATTAAATTAAACTTTTATGAGGTATTAGATGCCAATAATCGTTTAGGATTTTTTTCTTTCTATTTTTATATGTATATCAAATCTTGTTATTTTTAACTCGATTATACTGCTTGTTGATAATAATACAAATAATAATAATAACAACAACAAATTGATGTGTCGTGTGTTATGTTACTTTTTTTTTGTTATAAAAATTATAAATGATTTTATGAATGAGTCAAATTAATATAATGCGATCATCACAGCAATTAGAATTACAGCAATAATATTACCAATTTACAACCACACCACTACTCACACACAGCAGTCAGTCATCATCGCCATCCTACAGTAATATCATAATAATAATAATCCATTTTTTTATTATTCTGAAATATACCTACTTGCTGTAAAAAGGTATTTATAACAACAACTAATAAATTTGCAATAATTGCAAACAAACGTCGGAAGAGGAGTTTTTTTTTACCTTGTTGTTTCCCTATTCAGGAAATTCCACGAATGTGTGTGTAGTGAAAAAGAACGCGCAATAAAAAAATAAATACCTATATAGTTTTACCTCGTCTATGAGTAGTACAGTAGCTGTGCTAGAATAACAACAACAACAAAATACAATGATGAATGATGAATGAATTAGTAGAATTGAATAATTTCGATGAATATAAGATGATTGATGATGAATATAAGTTGAACTGATGAATCATTTTGTATAAATGTATACTTATAATCACACATGTATATTGTATTGTGTATGCAAGACATATAGATTTTTATTTATTTACTGTATCCGTTTCTGTGAACAAAGTGATTCAATTCCACTTAATACTTACATTATATTTTTTTATAATGATATGTATATCTATTCTATGCAGTTATCTAATATGATGCCAGATACATGTACAACATCGTATTATCATCTTATCACTTGGTTTACAAAAAAAAAGAAACTCTAAAGAGATGAGAATGATTGATAAGTTCCTCAATGTGCTATTCATTGAGTCGTCGCTACCACCACCACCACAGACTACTACACTACGGATGAAAAGTACTAATAAGTACTACTACAACACTTTTGTGGAAATATTAATGAGGACTTGAATTTTTTTTCCCAGTAAAAAAATAATTCTAGTTTTGCTTGCGCATAGCATAGCCGAGAGAAAACTGCATAAGAAAAGAAAATTATTATTATCAAGTGACGTGTTTTTTCTTCTTCTTCTCTCTCTCTCTCTCTCTCTTCGTGGTAGCATGATATGATGATCATGATCATCATGACATGCATGTTGCTGGCGCCTGTCGGTAGCGTAAATGCTACGATTATATTTATAATAATAATATGATATGATACCACTACTACTACCTCTTTTTTTGTAGGCAGATTTTATGTTGAAGAGTGAAATATTTCCACCTTTTCACGTAAAAAATCCCGCTTTTGTGGAGCTATGCACTTCCTCTTTTCCTCTCACTCTGTTTTGGTACTCAAATACTATTTGCGTACAATAAAAATTGTTTCTGGTTAGCATAATGATAAATGAGATGTTTTTTTACAGTAATATAGAGCAACGAGCAACAGCAAAAATAATAATAATGGTTATGGAGTGTTGGGTGGCGTTGTTGTTGGCGCATTTGAAGTATGAAAACGAACAGGTGATTTCTGCCTCGTGCCGGTTTTCAAAATTGAAATAATAATAAAATAAAAATATTTCAAGCCTTGCCAATTTATCGTCTGCCAGGCACCAGGCAGCTTCGATATAATATGCTATATAAAAAACCACACTATTTTTTCAAGTTTTACTGCAAAGAAAAAGTAGTAGTAATAATAATAATAGTAATCCTTTAGCACACTGTTGAAAGTCGGCGATGATGATGACGACGTTATTAATACAGTTTGTTGTGTATCATTATAAAATAGTTAGTTACTTATTATTATTTTTATATGCTTTTATATGCTTGCTACTACTGCTCCTGAAAAAGAACCAGGTTGTTTGGGGTGGTTTTTGGGTACATTTACATTTACTTTTTTTCTCGGACGGCCGCACTTGACTGAATTTCAGTTTTTCACGTCGAATAACTTAAGAGAGAAAAAGACCGAAATAAATTTCTTAAAAAGATTTTTTTCTTCAAATTTGCACTAAAAGAGCATTAAATTTTTTTTTCCTAATTTTAAAGATTTACTGGACAAAGCTATTCCTAATTAAAACGCTTTGCTGTAAACACTCAAAAAATACATGCGAGCAAATACATCAATAAAGGTGATCATGATCTTCATCATCATTCTTAAGTATAATAATAATAATTGTTTTTGATGTTATTTATGACAGATTCGAATGAATTATGTGCACTATATTTGCATTTTACATTTCTATCAAATAATAACTATACTATTGCATGAGCCAACAGGCAAAAATCAACCACGTGAAAACAAACTTTTTTTTTTGTTTCTCTGCTTGGGTTACTCTGCTTCTTTTCTGTTGCTTTGCTCCTGCTACTCTTCTGCCGAGAAGATTATTTATTATGTCGGCGCACCTTTTGCCTCAATCATCCCTCTTTTTCTTCTCTCTCTCTCTCTCTCTCTATTCTCCCTTTTCTTTCTTCATCTCATCTTGTTTCTTTTTTCACATTTATTATACATTTTTGCTTACTTTTTTGTTGCAATTTCCTAAGTCAACATCGTATAATAATAAATATTTATATATATATAAGCTCTTGACTTTTTTTTAGCTGATGGCCGATGATATTATATACTCGTTGTGTGATCCTTTTTTTACATACGTATATCCATATAGGCATTTATTTTGTGTGCATCTTCATCTCTTTAAAATGTATTACTAATTATACTGCATGATAATGTAAGTTTTTAACTTTGATGTATGACTTTTTTATAGCTTCATTTATTCCACTTCATCTTTTACTTTTACAACAATGTTGAATGTAAAAACTTTTATTATTATAATATGCCATTGTGGCATACAAAACACACACTTTATAAATGTTCAGTGTGTGCTCCCTTCTCTCTATTCCACATACACTCACATTTTTCTATTTTCTCTTTTTTTTTAAATGTGTCCTCCTAAAAGTCATAAAAACAGCCAAAAAGTCTCCTCTTTTCATATTTCTACTCATTTTGAATGGTAAAATAAAATAAAAACAAAGTGGTTAAATATCTGTACACACCTGTCTCCCACACATAATATACCACACACATACCAATAATATGCTATCACACATGAAATATGCATTCTTTTTTTCCCTCTCATTGCAAAACAAATTGAGTAAGACGTGTGTGCAGTGTGCATGCATATTGCTTATAGCCACACACATTTTTAAAAAACAAAATATAAAAAGTGTATCATCTTCTTCTCCCTTTTTGTATCACAATAAACAATCTCATGTTTTACCTTAACCACGAACAATCCAACAACCAAAACTACCACCACCACCACCACCACCACTTTGTATACTACATAGTATCAAAAATCAAAACCATCCATCTCTCTTCTTCTTCTTCCATTTCACTTTGTTCACATTAACTTTGTGTGTATTTTTTTTCTTAGTCTACTCTGGATTATCTTACTTTCTTGTCAAATAATAATATGGCTAATCAGAAAATGAAATATTGCAATTTTGGGTTTATATGTCAGATTTTCATACTTGCATTGTATTTTTGTACTGGGATAAAGAAATTTATGAATTATAATCTATATGACTGACCCAAAAGAAGAAGAAAATTTAAAAAAATATTTTATACGAGTCCCCAACAGCGAAAAAAAAATTGCTTCTTTCATTCTTATTTTTTTACTATCTTTGAAAGCAAACAAATAACTATCTGTGTAATGCTAATGTTTATTGCAATATATATTGTTGTACATTATATATACCTATATACACCTAATCTATAGTACAATATTTCATACATAACTTTGTACTCGTATTAAATTTCTGTATATTTAGGTATTTATGTATGTACACATACGTATATTTTTGCAGTAATAAGGTCTTGTCAAGCATGCAAACTTTATTATCACAACAAGAAATCTAAGCACAAACAGCAGCAGACGGACTTTACACACACACTCGGCTCATATTATTATATTATATTTTTTTCTTCCTTGTGTGTGTTGTGCTGACTGCTGTGCTGACTCTTCTCAAATTTTTGGTTAGTGGTTCTTATTTGGTTGGGTTAACAAGGGAAAACTCCGGTGGTTTTTTTTCCTTGTGATAGTGGTGCCGGTGTGGTGGTGAGGAGGAGATGATGTGTGCCTATGTGTGCATGGATCCATCCAATTTTTTTTTCTGGCGTCTGTCCATAATATTAATAATGACCACTACTGCTTCTGTTGATGCTGATGTACTGTTGTAAATGTAATAATAATCATAATAATTTCTCTCTCTCTCTCTTTCTGTTTATTATTGTAACATTTTACATGTTTTTTTGGTCATAGTAGTAGAGTGTGCATAAAAATGTTGATAAAAAAATACTTTGTGTCCGCTGAGGTTTTCACAGTGTAATCCTTAATTCACACTACTATCTCATCCCATTACTTGATCATCACCACTACTACTGCCGCCGTATTACCATTACCACACATTGGACAAGCTTTTTTTATCTCATCATTGTTTTTACATGGCTGACTTACTTTGACCATTATTGCTGTACCAAAAAAAAGAAGAAAAAAAATTCACTCACCTTCTTGGTTTTAGGATCTTCATCAGCATAATCAAATCACATTACTTGATAAAAAGAAGATCTGTTTTACAGACGGTATATCATCTCTGTGTACATACATATGTACGTGCATAGGTAGGTGTACATGCATTTATATAAGGCATGCGTTTTTACCTACCATATCATTTTGCTTCTGGCACCAATGTGTCCTGCATTTCACTTTGTTCTTGATTATTATTTGCTTATTGACCATTATGAGATCATTTATTATTTTGATTTGGCTACTGTGCACCCCCAAAAAAAATTTTCAACCTCCCAGCAGAATATTTTTTTAACAAAAAAGAAAAAGAAAAATCAAACACAGATAATCAGCCAGCCAGCCAGCAGCAGCAGGAGAAGAGAGAGAGAGCTTTCTTTTTTCCATATTATTATTATTATCATCATCATTATTATTATTAGCAAGACGAAACAAATGTAAAAAGTGGGTATACCGAAAATCTCTTTTTACGTTCTTACCTACATACATATGTACATAGTACAACGTCGCCTTCTCAGGCACCCATACATCCACATATATCATCATTATCATCATCGTCATCATCACGCATTCATAATCATGTAATGAGACGGCTTTACTTCTACTTTTTCTCTCTTCGTCTCTCTCTCCCTCTCTCTCTCGGGAAAAAAAGTTGATATTTTTTTTTCGCTCTTTTTTTATTTCAGAGTTCCTCCTCAACTGTAGTAATTACATTGCATATATGTTTTATGATGTAGTAACACAGTAGCAGCATCAAAATTAGCTTTGCACTTCTTGAAATTATTAGTTGCCAGCCTCTCTGGCTCGGCTTCGTTGGTATATAATAGTGGACGGCCGCCTGCCTCTCTCTCTCTGCCTGACTTGAATTGCTGGTGAGAGAGGCGAGCGTTGTTTTCGTTCCATGTCAATGGTTCATTAATAGATATCTTCTTTTTCTCAGTATTCTCATCGAGCTCAATGTGAATGTACTCACTGCTTCTTTCCTTACTTACCTGGCATCTTGGCAGTTTTATTGCGTTTATTCTTGGAGATTAGCAGAGAGAGAGGGGGTTACAACAAACACAAGAAAGAGAGAGATTTTTTTTATTTGGCTAAAAAACATTAAGGTTAGTTAAGCTTCCCAGCTACCTGATTTCATTTGGGATGTGGTCAACTTGTCTATTTATCAAATTTATGGGGCAAATGTATATATAGGTATATGTATGTACAGCTTGCTTTAATGTTCTATCTCTGGTGTTTTTTTTTATCCGGTGTGGTGGTGGTGGTAGCGTTGGTGTCTGAATTTAGCTCCAAGGTTTATCTTTGCTTATAATTTACATATTACAGAAAATGATACGTACTCATTGCTACGTAAGTCAGTAGAAAAGAAGAAGAAAAAAACAACTGGTAGCAGACTGTGTAAAACAGAGAACTTGTGCTTCAGTTCAGAGAGATTAGAAGATTAGATGCTCAAAAAGAAATGTCCTTGCCAGCTGGGTTGCATAATAATATTTCTTCTTTGGAGTATAATCAATGGGAATTTATTAGCACCATAAGTCATCATGATATGTATACATACATACATACATAGCAAAGGTCTTACAAGGTTGAGATTAAGAGAGAGAGGTCCACAGGTCCCCCACCATCCAAATAGTATTATATACTTTATAATAGTATTCTAGCATTGAGTTTTCTTCAGAATTCCCGATCAAAAAATCAAATCCTACTAATGAGTAGTATTATACCTACATAATATACAGATATACAAGCAACATGCAGAGCAGCAGCCGTTAATATATTTATATCACATGAAAAGAGAAAAAAGGACGAGCGAGAGGATGGGCGTAAAATAAAATACGTGAATTTCTGAATTTCCTAATTCTTGCTGAAGGCATTTTTGTTAAGGATGATATTTTCTTCTTCTGTGAGGGGTAAAAAGAAAGATAGTAGTAGAAGTAGTATACAAAGCTAATTTATAGTAGACAGACAGTAGGACAGAATGTTTTTTTTTTGCCTTGGAGGAACTTACAAATTCAGTAGCTTACTAATCCCGTGAAGAAGATAATCCTAACCAATAATTATTGCTTTAAGCCATAAAACAATATATCAAAAATATGAATAAAATAATAAATAATAAATTCTGGGTAAGCAGGGTATAAAAATAAGAAGCACACAATAGATATAGGTAGGTTAGGTGTATAACGTTGTCTTTTTTTGGATAATAATTAGAAGAGTGTTTGTACTTTGTACGTATTCAAAATCGGAGGAAAGGGTGGCGGTGGTAATAATGCTACTAAATATATACACAATTTCTCGGCTTAGACCACTCAGAACTTTAAATATTATGCGACAATAATAAATAAGGTTTTTTTTTCGTTTATTATTTTATTTTGAGCTATTTTGTTATTGTACACATTTGAAGCGTTTCATGTTTAGTACATGCACATGAGTGTATATAAATAATAAGTTTGAGGATTTCTCTTGTTTTTTTTGACGAAGAGGTCAAATCGACAAAAAAAAAGAGGAGGAAATAGCCTTACTTACTCACTCTCTGAATATTTTTCCCAACGATGATGATGATGATGAGAAGGAGGAGGAGGAGGGGGTATAATCGGTTTAGCCACTGCTACTCATCGTTATAGCATGTGTAACTATGTATGACTTGATATGGTGATGCCGAAATGTGTGCCTGCGTAAACGGAAAAAAAATTACCGACTTCTATGAGCTGACCAGAAAAAAAAATCCGTTTTTCTGCTGAATAATAATAATAATAATGATAGATTTTGGATAAAATATGATTTTGTGGTTTTGTTGGGCAATATGTTGTTGAGTACTTTTATTTAACAAAGTTTTATATATAGCTTTTATATTATTATATGTACATACTTTTGTATACGTTGGATAATGAAATGGTTTGTTGGAGTTGGAAGGTTTTGGTTTGTGTTTTCTGTTTACACAGTTGCTTTTACGTTGTTCTGTTGAAGGATAATATTATAATATGCAAAGATATATACATATAACATACCTAAACTATTATAGATGTTATATATGCAGAAGAATATATAGTAGTAGGAGTGAGTGGCAATAGTAGCAAATAGCGTAACAAACGGTAAGCATGTAAAATGTGGGTAAAAAGGAGTTCATAAAATTAAGCCAAAATTATAGAGTTTGATGAAAAAAAAAGAGTCCATGCATCAGTGTAAACTCTTACTACATGCACATTCTTCCGTTTCTCTCTCTCTCTAAAATGTATGTTATATGTTCATACATTTTACAAAAAATTTTTTTTTACATAGATACAAATAAAATTTGTGTGCAATACTTGAAAATAATAATATCTCAGCTTTATACCTCTCAACTCAACTTGCTTGCTCCTTTTTTTATTGTGGCAATTACGTTTATACAAAAAAAAATATGACTGGCTGGCAACATGACTATGGCTATCCATATAGCAGTAGTACGACCGGTACCACTACTAGAACAACAACAGCAACCATCACTTATTTGAATAAGCGAAGCGCTATGGCGCTTGCCGTTGTGTGTGGTGGTGGTGGTGGTGGTGATGGTATATATTTTTAAGTTGTTTTGGTTGGCTAGTTCTACGTAATATGGCGATAACAGGTCTAACATGAAAAAACTGGGAATGTGTCCCCTTTTGTCAACTTTGTTCGATAATGATGATGATTATATGTATGTGTAGTAGTAGTATGATGGTGGTGATGGTAAAGTTGGTTGGTTATTTTGGTTGGTATTTTTTTTTAGGTTGATGGTGGAGTTTTTCCACTCTTGTGTGTCATTCTAAATAAAGCAGGAGCATTGTTGTTTGTTTAGTTGTTTTTTTGAATGTGTGCTGCTGGCCACTACTACAACTACTACTACTACCCGATGTCAATTGAATGTTTACTTATTCTATATTATATATGACGTATAATACGATGTTTTCTTATTTTTTCTATAAAAAAATGACAATATATTGAATTGACGATGATGATGATGATTTCGATGGTGGAGGTACAAATG